>QEPC01008446.1:2922441-2932959 GCA_003113815.1 Sphenodon punctatus | reverse complement strand
AGAGAGTTGTAGGAGTTAGCTTAGTGATAGAGATAGCGTTAGTGATTTAGTTTTAGTGTTTGTAGGAGTAGGTCTGTGTACTTATTAGATAATCCATTTAGTTCATATCATTTAGAATAGGTAATAGCAGTTAGATTTAGTGTAGATAGATAGATATAATAGTAGATTAAAAAAATAAAAAAATACTCCATATAAAAAAATTTAAAAAATAAAAAACAAAAGAAAACCATATAAAACCCAATAAAAAAAACCCTAAACCATATAAAAAACAAAAAAACACCCATAACAACATTTCAACAATGGCCGAACGGCCGAACCGAACAGCCGAACGACCGAACCGAATGGCTGAACTGAACAGCTGAACCGAACGCAGCCGAACCGAACGGCCGAACCCGAACCGCGATCTGTTCGCCCATCCTTACAGGTGGCAACATTTGAGAGGGCATTCTCTGTGGCCGCGCTGTGACTATGGAATTCCCTGCTGGTGGAGATTCACTTCGCTCCGGATCTCGCCTCCTTCTATAGACAGTGTAACCTGACTGTTTTGCCAGGTGTTTGGTGAGGGAGATGAGTAGTGTGTGTGTGTGTGGGGGGGGTCTTTTAACTGATGTTTTTATTGTGTTTTATATTTTTGTATTCTATTGTTCGTCACTCCGAACTGCCATTCAGCAGGAGGGGGCGGACTATAAATTGTGATAATAAATAATAATATAAATAAAAGGGACAGGACCTGGCCCTGGGACATTACAGCTGAGCTGGTTCCTGTCACTTTGAAAGGCTGGCCGCTGCTTCCCTCCCTCGGGCACCTCACAGTGAGGCGTGGGAGAGGAAGTAGTAGTCTTTCATTTTGAAAGGCGGAAGGCACAATTGAACAGACTGTCAGGTCCCGTTTGGGCATAGGAGCTGGGTCGATTCGGGAACACCTGATTCGTCGGGAGTCTTTGGGTGCCCAGTTGCAGCTCAACTTCTAATTGAACCAGACACCTCTGCCTGAAGTCTAAACAAGCACAGGTTTTCTGGTCTGTGTTTTCTGAAAACGTCCTTCCAATAGTATTAGAAAATAATCAAAGTAGGACTAAATGCAATGCCCTACGACATTCCCATGGATTATTTTCCCTATCTTGTTTCATTTTTCATGTAAAATTAATCAAACCATAAGGGCTTACTATTGCTCTAAGTAATAACTGAATATAAATTTAAATGTCTTCTTTGCATCTGGCAGGTGTCGGCATGTTATTATTTTACGTTTCCTGTACCTTCAGGGCATGTTTGTTTACAAAGCTAATGCGAGAATAGTATTTCCCTTCAAGTGAACGGTTCCCCCCGCCCCTCATTCTTCTTTGAATAATTTCTGAGTACGTTGGACAGAAACTTCTAGTGTGGTTGTTTTATTCATAGAAAGAAACTGACTTCACATCAGGGTGCCATATTGAAATTGGTCTGGCTGAGCTCAGGTCCTGGTTATAGCCGAAATGATTAATCACTGTTATTCAGCATCTGGCTAGATCTGTGGTATTATTCATCCTACTCCGGCAAGGACCAGAGACTGAGTGGTAGCCATTGATTTTTCAGTAGATTTGCAAGTTAACCATTTCACCAATTTACTGCTTTGCCACATAATACTGCCATGTGCCATTTACCATACTGCCATTTTACCGTATTGCGGTATACCATCTACCCATCAATTGCTCCACTCCCAACCACTCTGGGTTAAGGCTGCAACTTGATCTCGCTATTCTCTTCATTTTCGCTGAGAATAAGGCTTCTCAACAAGTATCAAGATAAAAACAAGAATTGAGAAAATCAAAAATCTCAATGTTGTCTTGTCGAGATTTTTTTCTCAATTAAAAATAAAATAAAACAAACCACTGTGCATGTGCAAAATGGCCACCAGGGCTATTCTATGCATGCCCAAATTCTTTCCCAAGATGGCACAAGCAGCATCTGCACCATTTTAGAAAAGGTCAGCCAGTCTGCACATGCGCAGAACGGCTGCCCTTCTCCAAAATGGCACTGACGTTGCCCGAGCCATCTCGAAAAAGGGCCACACATGTGCAGAACAGCCCCGGTGGCCATTTACCGCATGTACAGTGTTGTTGTTTTTTAGCGAGATTCTCCAAACCCTTAGGCAGATCGTACTGAGATCTCATTAGTGATTCTCGTGAGATTCTCACAATTTATTTATTATTTATTAAACACATTTATATCCCGCCCCTCCTGCAACGCAAGAATCAAATGTCATGGATTCCTCTTTCAGCCCTACTCTGGACCTGATTTCAGACTAGTAACACAGTAATAATTGGTTATGCAATACTCTGGTTATACGATAACAGCAATATGGCAAACCGGTTAACTGTTGTGGTATTATCTGGTTGTTCATTTTGTAATTTCGTTCCTCCTCTGCCGCCATCCTTGTCAGCTCACAACTCCCTTGCTCCTCAAAATGTATTTGCCCCTTCTCCCTTGTTCTCCCCCATGCTGGGAATTCCCTTCCTGAATACATACACTTTTCTCCTTTCCTCCCAAAATTTAAATCCCTCCTGAAAACTTACCTCTTCCGCTAGGTTTTCCCTAGCTTCTCATCCCCATAGAGTCATCACGGATGTCTCCTCTTCCACCCTACACTCAAGGTGGACTAAACAAAGCAGGTGGGCCTGCAAATGAATGTCTCTACTGCTACTACTACTTATTTCTATAGTGCTACTGGTCATAAGCAGTGCTGTACAGATACACACAACATAAACACATTCCCTACTCCATCAAGCTTACAATCTAATCTAGAGACAAAGACTAAGACAAAGACTAAGATTAAGACTAAGACTGCTTTTAAACGAGGCGCTTAGATGCGCCTCTGGAGCCCCGCATTCAAGAGAAAGCGGTGTGGGGAATATTTACACGCTCCCCACGCTACCGGAAGCGACGTGTTGCCCGTTTGCTTCAGCGGCGGTGGTTGGAGACGAGGCGCTTTCAAGAGTTTCTCTCAAGCGGCCATAGATAACTATAAATAGGAGTCTTTCTATGAATAGTGTAGTACAGGGTGCAGGTATTCAGTAAGTTTATTTATTTCAGCTGATATTGTTGAAATCAACAAGGCCAGGGTCGGGGTTCATGAAATGAGAGCCCGTGTGGTGTAATGGCTAAGTGCATAGTACGGGGGTTGTGGGTCCTTGGTTCTATTCTTGCCGTAGTCATGGGGACTCTTGGTTCTAGTCTTGCCTTAGTCAGAAACTCACTGGGTGATGTTGGGCCAGCCACATTATTTTCTCAGCCTAATCTACCTAATAGGGTTGTTGTGAGGGTTAAAAAGTTGTGTTGGTTATATGTAAAGTGCTCCAAGTGACATGGCAGGGGGGCACTATATAAAAATAAAGGCTTATTATTTAAAAGCGATCTCGAAGAAGTGGGTGTTAGTCTTCTTGTCTCTCGCTTCCTGTGTTCACTTCTTCCTTGTCTCCCCTCTCTTGTCTTTTTTAAATTCTAAGCCCCTTGGGGTAGAGACTAGCACCCATTCAAATGGGGATACCTGGCAAAACTATGATGCCTGATTGATTAGAGAGGATTCGGATACCATTAATTACCCTCAGGACATCCAACAGCAGCTCACTTTACCTGTAGTTAACAAAAAATACTTGGGGGCACATGCAACATGCAGAAAGGAACTGGAGGGGCTCTGGTTCCACATGGCAAAGGAGAAAGCTGGGGGGGGGGGTGTTGCAGTCCGTACAGTGGGAGCAGCGAAAGGTCCAGGAGGTGTCTCCTGAGTGTATTTCCTCCCTGGCCGCCATGGCACCCTTCTGTGGAAATATAGGGTGACTCTGGGCTTCTGGGGTGGGGGTAGTTCTCAGGCAACCCCTGGAGTCATTTTCTCATGCCGAGGGAGCGTCTTCAGTACTACATTTCCCTGAAGTGTCGATTCCAGTCACTCACTCTCACCCTGACCCTCCCAAGGCTTTAGAGAGAGTGGGTATTTCAACATTTCAGTATTTTGGGTACCTGATTGAACACTGGTTTCGGTACTGAAAAGTACCCCAAATTTTCAGTTTGATTTGAGTGCCGGAAATTCAAATGTGTATATCCTTTTTTGAAAATAGTTGTTTAAGGTTTTAAACTCGATCTCATTTTCCCACCCTCAATTCTCATCAAGAATCATCCTTCTTGGGTCAATTTCCATGAGAATCCAGAAATGAGGAAGCCCTCAACCCTTTCTCAAGTGAGATTTTTTTTTCAGTTTACTTACTGGATTCACATGTGTTTCCCATCCTGTGCTGAGTTTTCAGTCCCACATCTCTCTCTTTCTCTCTCTCTCTCTCTCTCTCTCTCTCTCTTTTCTCTCTTCTTTTCTGCAGCCACCAATTCTATGTCAGGGGAAAAAACGAAAAAAACCCACAACTGGGCAGGCAATGCACAAAATGACTGGCGGGCCGTTCTACGCACCCACAGCCCTTTTCCAAAATGGCGCCAGCAGTGTTGCTGCCATTTTGGAAAAAGGATGTGCACCTGCAGAAAAGCCCATTAGCTATTGTATGCATGTGAAGATTTATTTTCTTTTTAAGCGAGAACTTCACACCATTAGCAAGATCTTCTTGAAGTCTCACTAAAGATTCTCAGTTCTTGCATGAATCTTGCGAGAACAAAATTGCTTCTTGTTTCATCCCTACTAAACAAAACTCTTCCTGCTGATTCTGGTGCTCCAGAGGGTTCCCGGAGACACCTCCAGAGGGTTCCCGGATCTATGGCACCTTGGCAAAATTAGTCCCTGGAGTGGAACTCTCCCCTTTAAAGAGAACCTTTCCCACAACACTAGAGGAGCTGTTCTACACTGGGTGTCTTTAGACGTAACATCAACAGGTGTCTGAATGTGTGTTTTTACCTGGATATTATGGATGGGCGAACAGAAGGCCGTTCGGATGTTCAGATGTCCGGTTGTTCAGTTCAAAACCCGAGTTCGGATATGGCTGTTCGGTTCGGCAGAGTTCGGTTCAGCCAAAGGTGGCCGAACTTTCAAAAAAGTGTTATTGGTACAGAAACCAATTTTTTTCAAGTATCGGTATTTTTGGTCCAGAAACCACCCCTGGTGTCCACCCCTGGTGCCAGGAAGTCTGCTCCTCAGTTGCCTTCCCCTTCCAGTCACGTTTTTACCACCCAAAGTCACATTTTTCCCACCCCCAAACTCATCCGAACTCATCCGAACTTTTCCGAACTGTTCAGAAATTCGAGTGTTCAGTTCGGAAGTTCGATTCGGTCATCCTAACAGGCCGAGTTCGGGCCAAACTCCGAACTTTCCGAGCCGCATTCACACATCCCTACTGGATATGAACACTGGTTTGGCCGTGTTCCCCAGGTGGTGCTGCTTAGACACACAGTCCATCTTGGGGAAAATTGGTGTTTTGCCCGATCTCCGCACGCAATCGCTGCCGCCTCATTTCCCATGTTGTACCTGCTAACATACCATGGGTTATCATTATCCACAATACTGGCCACGTGTTCATCCAAAACGCGCAAATTGTCCTTGTGATGCAATGGTGTTCACATTGCGTGTTCAACGGGTGGCCAAATCGGTGTTGGGATTGTTATGGTGCTTACACACAATGACAAACATGTGCTATGGGGTTTTGACACCCGATCTTCATTGTGTCTAAAGACACCCACTGTTTCCTCTACAAAGACATTACCTGATGTGCCAGTTCCACTTTCCATCACAGTGGAAATCTCTGACAGGCTGGTCCCACATCCACACTCTATGACCAACTGGAAACTAACTTGTGATCTACCAATACATCACAATCTTCCTCTTGACCACCCCTGACATAGATCCATGATCTGGACCTAACTCCCCACCCCGACGCACCTTCTTTTCCCAGTCTTGAGCACACTGTTTAAGCTCACCAGCCCCCCAATTCTGTCTGTCCTATGGAGCTTGCCCTGATTCCTAGAGCTGAAATGGATAGCGAATGCATGCAGGGCAGCCCTGCATGGCTTCACTGGGTACCCACAAATCTAGGTGACTGCCTGTGGTCACTAAATCAGTTAAAGGTTTCAACCTTTAAAGCCCTAAATGACTTGAGCCCCATATACCTGAAAAAACACATTTCCTTCCATGCTCCACTGAGACCACAATGGTTGGCTAGGTGCGCCCTCTTGAAGGTACCACTGGCTAATGTTGTCCGTATGACAAGGGCCCACAGAGGCATTCTCAGTTGCTGCGCCAGTACCCGGAAACTCCCTTCCCCCGAAGGTCTGACAGAACTCAAGCATGAGCATATTGGAGAGGCGGCATGAAACATTTCTCTTCGGAAGAGCTTTAAGCAGACAGAGATAGAAGTTTGGGGGTGAGGGTCTAAGATTTTTAAGGGATTTTATTGTATTACTTCATATTTTTTTCTTCTTGTGTTTTTCTTGTTGTCAGCCACCCTGGGCCTTTGGGGGAGGGTGCGGTATAAATTTTAATAAATAAATACATACCCCACCCACACTCCCACTGCCCCCTTTCCAACCCTGGGTTCCCTTTGCATCTGCTGCTGCAGGGACACCCAAGCCCTTGGATGGCTCCTATAGCTGTCTCTGTGCACCTCCCTGATCCAAGTAAACAAAAAGATAACTGGGATTGATACTGCTCAGGTACTATCTGAAATAGAGCTGAAGCAAGTATCTTCAGCTAATACCCCATTTTCAAATGCTATGTTGAGTGCCTGACAGGCACCGATTGCGTACCTAACTACCCCCAAAATTGGTAATGTCTATTTTACCAATTTATACGGTTTCCCGTTACCAGCGGTAAATCAGGATGGAAACTTGAAAAACTGGGACCAGAAATCAATATGCTGGGACCAGAAGTCAGTATTCCATGATATCAGGTGCCTGAATTGGCCGCTAATCAGTTACCAATTTGTACCTGGGATTTGCGGGTCAGTTCAGTTACCATGAATTTGATGAGTATAACCATTTATTTAAGCTCTAATCTGAACGCTTTGTGGAATCCGAACTGTGCAAAATAGTTTCGATATCAAAATCCCATGGCTTTACCCATCTTCACGGTACACATTTCAACTGTATGGATTTTCAAAGTGGATCACAGGAGCAAAAGGGTTCCCCACAGTTTCTTTACTTAATACAAGAGGACAAAACAATTGTCCCCTTTTAGGACCTTTTGAGTCTCTCTGCCAGGGCTTAGCTCTGGGCCTGTGGGGATGTAGACTCCCACAACTCCATCTCCTCTCCCTTTTCTCAATAGTGTTTCTCACTTCCCAATCTCCCTGACACCCCAGAGGCCCTCCACAAACTGTCACATATCTAACTCTCTGAGACTTTGTCTGGTCCCCTGGAGAATCAGCAGGGTGCACTTTCAAGAGTCACGCAGCAGCATTACCACGCTTACAGCTTTCAAAAAAAACAACAGCAGAGACAGCAAAGGGGGAAAATAAAACCTCCGTCGTTGTTCCCTGATACCCTTGAGACATGAATATCACGTCCCAGCGTCTCTTCAGTGAAGAGGCAGAGATGTAATTTAGCATGTATCGTACCCAGGAAGGCAAATGAGTGAAAACTAATTGGCTTTCCCATTACAGAGAACTTCAGTGATTGTACCACTGACGGTTTCTTTCAGAGAAACACTCAAGACAAACATTATTTGCAATGCGCCGTAATAATAATAATAATATGTTGCATTTTCATTTTGCCAGTCTCCTTGATGGAGCCCAATCTATCTATCTGTCCAATACAGCAACGCACGTCACAAGGGTACGTCTGTGGAGAGATGCAATTACTCTTCCAAATTGGCTAAGAAATGTCTCTACTTTGTTTGTTAACCCCACTCCCATTTCAAACAGTTTCTTTGTCTTATCTACTTCTTATGTCTTTGTTCTCTGAATTGCAAGCTCTTTGGAGCAGAGACATGGAATAAGTATAGGCTAGCAAAAAAGAGCTCAGAACTCTTTGGATACTAGGTAGAGTTTGAAACAGGTACCTAATTTGGTACCTGTGGGAAGTAATATCATTTTGAGGTACTGTTACTGGTATCTGAATAGTACCTGGATATTGACTGAGTGCTCAAAAAACCTGAAATCATGGTGACCGATATTTTGAGTACCCAAAATTACCTAGAGACCCAAAATGACTCCACTCCAAATTCCAAAATCTGGGACAATATTGGGATGTGTTATGGTAGGGGGGCCAAGAAGGAACCACAGACCCAGGTACAACCATCACCCACTAACCAACACAATCACCCCTTCACATACTCGAGGGGCCACACATGTATCGGGGAAAAACAACCCCTCAGGATCTTATATGGCCCTGAACTTCCTGGATGGGAAGAGACCAGATCATCATTGGGGAGGGGGGGGGGATGACAGCAAGGCCCTGAGTGGAGCCCCTCCACTCACCACAGCCTCCCACACACCACTCGTACTCCAAAACGCCCTTATCCCCACGAACCTCCAAGCAGCACTCAGAAAAATGAAGGGTGCAGGACAAGGTGAAGGAAAGGAGGGACCAGGTCCCAGGGTTATAGGGAAGGGTAGCCACAGGAACTCACACACCAGGGTAGAAAGGCAGGAGGGCCCAGACACAGCGGCTAGAACAAGGGTACACCCAAACTATTCACACACTCACACACTTCCTTTGATCTAGTCTCACTTACACACTCACCGTCCTCTCACTCTCACACCCTCACACTCTTCACGCACGCGCGCACACACACACACATGACACAGGTTACCATGATTCCACAAGTAAGTCCACACAGGGGGCCAGTTTATCACAGTATTGCTGATCACCGGTAATGCTGTAACTCTGGCATTCCCTTAAATACTACTAGCCCCACCTCCCCTAGAGCGCAAGCGCGCAGAGTGGCAAAACCCACCAGAAGGCCCTGTTCCGTCACTTTCAGCTGGTTGCGGAGCCGCATCTGCTGGCTCTTCCCCCACAGGTGGAGAGATGCTTCCCAGCATCCCAACGGCATCACACCGTGCTCGCCGGTAGTGGCGCTGACGATAGCGGGACCTCACAGGATGAAAATTGGTATTTTGGTATACTGGTGGTCAGTATTTCAGGTAGCCAATTGAAAACAGGTTGGTGTACCAAAAACTACCCAAATATGCTTCTCGATTTGGGTACTGTTAATTTGAATGTTATACCCGTTCTTGTAGGTCCTCATTTCAGCTCTAGTTCTAGTGTAACACTTCTCTACTACTGCTCTTCTTGCTCTTACTAGATGCTTTGTACAATAATGCCACCACCACTACCAATAACAGTAACATAAACTAGAGTTTCCCAAAGTTTGGCCCACATGACCCCAGTTTGAGACTTAAATAGAGGGTGTTTTTACATGGGAGAGCTTTCCCCCATATTTTAAAAGTCTGGGTTGGAGAAACGCCCCCATGGAAAGATTTATATGCTCTTCCCTGGACTGGAAGTCACCTGGGCACCTCTGGAAACAGCGGTGCCGGGAAACTCTCAGAGGTTTTGAGATGTGGACTTATAAGACCTCGGATATTGGGATCATATCAGGTCCACATTTCAGAACATCCAGGAGTCACCCAGAGCCCACTGTTTTCGATGGCGCCTGGTCAACTTCCAGTCTGGAGGAGCATATAAATCCACCCTGCACTTTGTGTGTGTGTGTTCCCCAACATGGACTTTTCAAATACAGGAAAAAGCTCTCTCATGTAAAAATGCCTATAGTCCATGTAAAAATGTCTATAGTCCATGCAAAAAGGCCTATAGTCTCTCAACAACAAAGACATCTAAACTATATTTTCAGGCACCGGTAGCTGCCTGAAACTTAAATGCACAACCACTCTCCATTATAAACAGGGGTCTGCTGAAGCCCTGATTTTAAGGAAGCCGCTTGAGCTACATTGTTGAAAATTTATCCATGGCTGTAAGTTGTGAGGACCATCATATGCACAAAGTTTGAAGAAGTTCCATCAGGAAAAAATGTTATGACTGTTTAAACATTAATTGATTGTGGTCAAAATGCACACCGTCCTCATGATTTTGAATCATCAATATCTCCTCCCCCTGGATGAGTTGAGCCCCCAAACATAACAGGATTTCAGCATGAGATCAATAACAAGTGCTTCTGAAATATGATAGTAATTGGTGCAGCCAAAACTGAGTTATTATTGAATAAAAATCGGTTCTGCAGGCTCACGCATGTGCACTTGAGCTCCTCTCTCCTGTTGGAGAGCCAGGGAAGGGCTGCGTCGGCGTACCCCTTTGAACTCCATTGACTGCTGCTGCTGCTGCTGCTGCTGTTTCCGGGCCTGCTGGTGGTGATGAAACCACCCCTACTGGTACCCCCGAACCCCGACCTCCCCCCCGCCAGCCCCGACCTCACACCCCTAACCCCCGCCAGCCCCGACCTGCCTCCCCACCAGCCCTGACGTCAAACCCCCCCACCCCAACCAGCCCCAACATGCCCCCTCAACCCCTGCCAGTCCTGCCCTGCCCCCCACGAGCTCCGACCTCAAACCCCCCAACCCCCACCAACCCCAACCCCCCACCCCCCACCCCCCC
>QEPC01008446.1:2883434-2920995 GCA_003113815.1 Sphenodon punctatus | reverse complement strand
CCCCCACAACATCCCGAGCCCCGACCTGCTCCCAACTCCAACTTGAGCCCCAACCTGCCCCCACAACATCCCAAACCCCAACATGACCCCCAATTCCCACTTCTACTTCCTAACCACCCTAAACTAACCCCCAACCCTCTCTTTTCCTCCCGCTCCAGCAAAACATCTCCAACCCCCCACTTAGCTCCATTTCCCGCTCCTACCTGTGATCCCCCCACTGCCAGAAACTGATCCCCCACCCCCTACACCTACCTGTCACCTTGTCTCCATAACCCCAGACCTCCCTCCTCTTCCTATCATGCCTAGTTCTATTCAGTTAAAATAATTCTACAACTCACTTAAAAGTTGTGCAACAAGTAATATATTAATGTCCCCATATATCATATACCAGAAAAACCTAGAAATTAACCAAACCAAAAAACTTCAGTTTAAAAAACCTTAAATGCATGTTTTCTTAAAATAAATTTTAAAAAAATTCGATACAATTACAATTAAAAAAACATTCTACTCCATACATTTCTACAAAACATAAACGCCAAAAACCAGAAATTTTTACAGAATTTGAGCAATATTTAATATTTTATCCACATCAACATACATGTTACATATGTACTTAATTCCTTACCATACATACTTTTATTCATTTTAATCAATAACTAAACTTTCACATTTTTCCATTATTAAATATTAATTTATCATAATTCGACAAAGGAACAATTTTTTCAGAGTGCATTAAGTCTGCAATTTACATGTATACAAACTATACAGTTCATACAATGAAGTTAAGAATGTGAGTGTAGACAACATTATACAATTCGTTGTACAGAGTGAAGTTCTGTAAAAACATACTGAATGCACTCAAAAAATTGTTTCTTGTAGAATTATGATGATAAATTAAAATTTAATAATGGAAAAATGCTAAAATTTAGTTATTTGTGTGTGTTTGAATTGGAAGACATGGAGAAGGGAAGTAGGAGAGGCAGGTCTGCTGCCCATAAGACAGACAATGTGGCACATGGGAGAGGTGGTAGGGGCCGTGCCCACGGAGCGGCAGCAGGCAGAAGCCCGAGCACATCACCATGGCCCAAACTCTCCAGGCCTGCTTTAGGGCAACAGACTTCAGCGGCTTAGCGTTGCCTCCTGGCAGTGCCCTCCACTGCCATGCCTTCCACTGGAAGGCCTGCAGTACATGAGGCTGCAGCTGTCTCTGCTGCGGCTTCAGGAGCAGGTCCTGCTGCTTCCGATGTTCCTCCATGGCCACCAATGTCCCCCATTGTTGAGGCGATCCCCAGAAGTCCAGAGCTGGTGGATCCTACCCTGGCTGCTAGAGGCAGGGCCCGATCGCCGGGCAATGGCAGTAGGGAGAGGAGTAGCAGTAGCAGCAGCAGTACTAGCAGCTATAGAGGGGGAGCACAGGGAGAGTGCCAGCAGCATGGCGGATATGGGCAGTCTAGCCTCAAGGTCCCAGTACTCCCCTTCATGGGACGTCACCATGATCACGGACAGTGAGTCAGAGGCAGACACTAGTGCTGCAGAGATGTCTGGAGCTGAGGCAATGGCTGACCTTCCTCCCAGAGCTGTGTCACCAGTGCCACCAAATTCTGCCCCTCACAAAAGCGCTGGCAGCAGTGCATCACCCGGGGTGGGCAAGACGGAAGGAGGGGGAAAATCATCTATATGGGAACATTTTAAGCTGGTGCGAGCAGATGATCCCAGAGAGGTGCAGTGCACTTTGTTCAATAAGCTGGTGAAGCGTGGACAGGTGATCACCAACTTTGGGACAACTGCAATGGCGAAGCACCTAAAGTCATGCCACAGTGCTCTGCTGCTAAGCAGGAAGGCAGGGGAAGTGGATGCCAGTGGGTTCCTGACTGCAGTGGCCAGTCGCCCGGCTCCTTCAACAGGCAAGTGTCCTGAACCAACTGCTGCCTCTACTAGCAGGAGCAGGGGGAAAGAACAGCAGGAGGAGCCTCGCCAGCAATGTCAATCTCCCATGGAGGAGCTGCGGTGGGGGCATCTGCCAAGGCCATCGGGAGTAGGGTAGTGTGCCTTTCAAGAGAAAGCCAAGTGCCTGTTAGCAGAAATGATTGCGCTGGATGGGCAGTCCTTCTCAGTTGTAGAGGACAAGGGCTTCCAGCAGCTGATTGGCTTCCTGCCCCCCTAGTTTAAGCTGATGTCCCGCACCACCCTCAGTTGGACTGCGGTGCCAGACCTTTACAGGGCTGTCCCCCCTTGTTGCGATCCAAAACTCTGCCACCAAGATCATTCACTCTGCCCGTCGCTTCGACCATGTAACGCCTCTCCTCCTCTCCCTTCACTGGCTCCCCCTTCCTGAACGTATCCTGTTCAAACTCCTGGTTTTCACGTTCAAATCGCTCCATGACCAAGCTCCCCCTTACCTCTCGGACCTAATCGCCCTACGCGCTCCTGCGCGCGCTCTCCGCTCTTCCGCTGTCCCCTCCCTCGCTCTCCCTCGCTTCTCCTGCTCGCCCAACCGCCTTCGTCCCTTCTCCCTCGCTGCCCCGCATGCCTGGAACTCCCTCCCTGCCGACGTCCGCCTCGCCTCCTCCCTCCGCTCCTTCAAATCCCTCCTCAAGACCCACCTTTTCCATGCTGCCTTTCCCAATGCCCTCTAGTCTTTCCCCTTGCTCTTACTGTCAGCCCTCCTCTGCTGACTGCTGCTACCGACCACCTTGTAACCAAGCCAAGTACACGCACCTGAGACTTCGCATCCGCCTGAATGTTTGTTTGTCTTCTCCCATGTCTCTCCCGCTGTCCCCTCTCCTTGTCTCCCCCTCCTTGTCTTTTAGATTGTAAGCCACAGGTAGGGACCGCAGCTGATTATATGTTCTGTACAGCGCCAGGTTGTTACTGGCGCTTTATAAATGTTTAATAATAATAATAATAATAATTTGAAGGAGAGGGTGAGGGAGCAGCTGGCAGGAGCTGGGGGGGGGCACAATCCACTCCACAATGGACCTGTGGTCCAGCAGGAATGCCCAACAAGCATACCTGGAGGTAATGGCGAACTGGTACCAGGACCCGGAGGCGGCTTTTGGGAGTGGCAGGAGGGGTCCTAAAGCAGGGTAAAGGGGGGCCCTGCTTCAGGCACAAGTCATGGACAGCGCCCACACAACCAGGAACATCGAGACAGCCAGGGTCGCCATGGTGAAGGAGTGGGTTACGTCAGGCGCAGCCTTCACCAAAGGGTGTGTGGTCACAGACAATGCTTCAAATGTACTAAAATCAGTCCATGAAAGGGGCTTCACAAGCATCCCTTGCACCGCACACACCCTTAAACTGGTGGTCAGGGACGCTCTGGACTTGGGGGAGAAGTGGATTGGGGAAGGCACCCTTAGCTCCCCTATCAAGTTGGGGAGGAAGCTGGCGGGGTTCTTCAACTGGAGCATGAATGCCAGCGAGCTCCTCTCCGATAAGTAGGCCGAGCAAGGATCCCCGGTGCACCAGCTGGTCCAAGATGTGGCCGCACGGTGGAATACTACCTTCCTGATCCTCGAGCGGCTTCTTGATCAGAAAGCCGCCTTGCATCAGGTTCAACTGGAGATGGACTGCAGAGTTTAATGGGGTGGAATCTTCGTCCTGAGACCGTTCCTGGCAGTGACGGAGACCTTGAGCAGCTCCACCAACACCCTCAGGCAGGTGATCTTCTGGAGTTTCCAGAGGAGGCTGGACGAGATTTTCAGGGAGCGGGATTGTGGCCCTGTGGGCAGGAAGCTGGCCGATGAGGCACTTGACCTGGTGCAGAAGCTGAAGTCAGGGCTGGAGGTGCATTTTGACACACTCCTGCAGCTGGAGCAATATGTCCTGGTAACAATGCTGGACCCCATGGTCAAGGGCAGCATGGCATGCCAGACAGTGCTCTATGCCCTCCTGAAGGATGTGCTGGTGGAGAGAGTCTGGCAGGCAGAGCGGGCTAAGCCGCAGGACACCCCTGGGGATGGTGGGAGTGGGAGCAGCCACCCCCCTCAGTCAGGTGGGTCTATCTCTGCCCCCAGCCCTAGTGGTGGTAGCTGCAGCAGCACCACCAGCAGCAGCAGCAGCAGAAGCCCTGTTAACAGCAGCAGCATAGGCAGCTCGGCCTATGTGCAGGCCACTCTGGGGAGCATAGGGTCCCCACAACAATAGGGCAAGCAGCATAGCTGAGGGCAGTGGTGGAGGTGGTGCCCAGGCAGAACTATGAGAGGGAGTATGATGGTGCCTCAGCAGCCATGGAGACTTACCTGGAGGAGGGGCCATGCATTGATCCTTTGACCTACTGGGCCAGCAAGGCCAACGTGTGGCTGGTCCTGTTGAAAGTGGCCAAGGGTATCTTGTCCTGCCCACCAACCAATGTCCCCAGAGAGCGGGTGTTCTCTATGGTGGGGGACATTTGATCCCTGCACCGCCTGAGACTGGGGGCTAAGTTGGTGGAGCAGCTGCTGTTCATTAAGGTGAGCTTTCCGCTACTGGGATTCCCCGAGCTGCCTATGGACAAAAATTGATGGTGCAGTGGCACAAGCCATCCCATGCCAGAGGCAGTCATGGGACAGGGCTCCTCCTCCTCAATCTGGGCTAGGGATACAGCTGTTGTGCTGCTGAGGTGCTGTCCCTCCCTCCCAATGCCTGGCACCCACCCTGCCCCCTTCCCCCCTCTCTCTCATAGTGGATGACCTCGGCCTTCATATCTAACTGACCTCACGACACAGGGTGGCATTGGGAAACTGTAAGCCTGCCAGCCTATGGATACAAGATCTTGGCCTGCCTATGTGACACTGACTGGCTCTCTCTCTCTCTCGCACATGCTGCACAGTCTTTGCTAGGCTAAGCTGATCTGAGCGCCCTGCTGCCAATGTCACAGCCTACCTGCCCTACTGCCTCTCATGCCACGCTGCCTGTCTGCCCACCCAGCTTGCCACCAAGCTCAGCATGCCTCAGTCCACCTTTCTTCCTCCCATGCCAAGGTGCCTGACTACCCACCCAGGTTGCCTAGCTCAAAGCTTGCTCAAGCCCACCTGCCCTACTGCCTCTCATGCAATTCTGCCTGCCTGCCCGCCCGCCCACGTTGCAAAGCTCGAACCCTGCCTCAGTCTGCCTCATGGCCGCTCATGCCATACCGCCTGCTTGCCTGCCCTGGAAACCAATGACTGCTGCTGCTGCCAATGTCCCCAGGTCTATATGCTGTCTGTGCCAAGGGTTCTGTACCCTGGCAACCAATGTCTGCTGCTGCCAATGGCCACCAGGCCTATATGCTGTCTGTGCCAAGGGTTCTGTACCCTGGCAGCCCACTGTCTGCTGCTGCCAATGGCCCCCAGGCCTATATGCTGTCTGTGCCAAGGGTTCTGTACCTCGTCAACCCACTGTCTGCTGCTGCCAATGGTCCCCGGGCCTATATGCCGTCTGTGCCAGGGGTTCTGTACTCTGGCAACCAATGTTTGCTGCTGCTAGTGCCAATGCCCCCCAGGCCTATATGCTGTCTGTGCCAAGGGTTCTGTACCCCAGGTTGACACCAAGCTGAACACCTGCCTCAGCCCACCTTCCTGCCTCTCATGCCAAGGTGCCTGTCTGCCCACCCAGGTTGCTCCCAAGAGAGAGAGAGAAAGTATCCCCACTGCTAGAAGGAGAAACAGACATGATCCCACCCATGCTGTCACCTGTACTATATGGCCAGAGAGAGAGATGGAGAGAGAGAGAGGCTCCCAGATAGAACGAGAGAGATGGGGTGGAGGGGAAGCCAGATCAAGCTGCCACGGCCAGAGCCATGAAGAACTCCCATCTGTGCCCGATGCCCACATCCAGCAGCAGCAAACCTACCAGAATGAGATGGAATATAACAAAACGTGGAACGTATTATGTGCCTGCTTGTGTGCATTCCTATACCTACCTACCTACCTATCGCAGAATTGAATGAAGTGTTCCCAACCATGCACTAATTCTAGGGACATCATTCAGCACCCATAGGCTTTAGGCTGTCATTCCACTGTACCTGAAGCAGTCAAGACCGCCCATCCCAGGAACCATCAACGAGGTTCTGGGACCATCATTCTAGTCACAGGGGGCTGTCATTCCATTCTGGGTGTTGCCACTGCTCGTGCCTGACTGGCCAGCGGCCACTGGTGCCCATCTGCAAGCCTGCCCCCCCCCATCAGCCTACTCCTCCGCACCCACCCATGGATGCCCGCTGCCAAAAGAGCCTGTTTCACTTTCTTTATGGCACACCCACACAGACACAAGCCCTGCCTCTCCTGGGGGGCTGTCTGCAAGTTGAGACCCTGCTGCTGCCTGGAACATCTTTGGGTTAATACCTTAACTACGCTACATGTGGTACCAGGTGCTGCTGGTAGGGATCGACAAGCTGTATAAGATTCTGCCACCTGCCAGCCAGAACTTCAGCACAGAGGGATCGGTTCCGGAATGCTCTGGGGGAGTTTCCCCTGGACCTTGACACCCGCTCTGCCAATGATCTCATAGTTTTCTGGAACACCTTGTTGGCCGAGACCATTGACAGAGTGTTCCCATGCATCCACTGCCCTTCTGAGTCTCCCGCAGGTCTCCTTGGTTTACTGAGGGCCTGCAGTGTTTGAAGCAGGAGAGCAGGCGGTTAGAGCGATGGTGGCGACGGACCCATGACCAGTATGATTGATCGCAGCATAAGAGCAGTTTAAAGGACTATGTTGTGGTGGTGCAGGCAGCAAAGAAGCAGTTCTTTCCTGCTCTTATTGCATCTGCAAAGTCATGTCCAGCGGAGATTTTCCAGGTGGTGAAAGGCTTTGTCAGTCCTGCCTGCCTCCACCTGGACCTGGAGCAATCCAGTGACTGCTGTGACCAGTTTATTGAGTACTTTGTAGATAAGATCGCTCGCACCCGCCATGATTTCGGCATCACAGTTACTGCAGAGGATCATCTTTGGGCTATGGATGCCCCGTCCTGTCCTGTTTTGTGGGATCGGTTTCAGATGGTGTTGCCTGTCGAAGTGGAGTCCTTTTTGGGATCTGTTCCTGCCACTACTTGTGAGCAAGATCCATGCCCGTCCTGGCTGGTGAAAGCTAGCCAGGAGACATTACGGCCATTGCTGACTGGGGTGGTTAGTGCCTCCCTTCGGGAGGGCAGGGTGCCTGACTGCCTAAAAGAGGCTGTGGTTAGACGCCTGCTCAAGAAACCATCTCTTGATGCTGATGCTCCTGCCAGTTATCGGCCGGTCTCTAACCTTCCCTTTTTAGGGAAGGTTATTGAACAGGCTGTGGCATGGCAGCTCCAGGAACATCTGGACCACACCTGTTTTCTTGATCCCTCCCAGTCTGGGTTTCAGTCTGGGTATGGTACGGAGACTGCATTGGTGGCCTTGGTTGATGATTTCCATCTGGCATTGGATCAGGGTCATCAGACCCTACTGGTTCTGCTAGACCTTTCAGCTGCATTCGATACAATTGATGATGAGGTGTTGGTGACCCGCCTGCAGGACCATGCTGGGATTGGCGGAATGGTCTTGGACTGGTTTCGTTCATTCCTGACCGGGAGAACTCACCTCCAAAAATGAAATGAAACTTAAAACTTAAACTGAAACCTTGTGTTTGTAATCCCCCCCCCATCCCATATATATAGAGATAGAGAGAATTAGATATAGAGAGATAGATAGATAGGTTAGGGATAGTAGTTGTAGGAGCTAGCTTAGTGATAGAGATAGCGTTAGTGATTTAGTTTTAGTGTTTGTAGGAGTAGGCCTGTGTACTTATTAGATAATGCATTTAGTTCATAGCATTTAGAATAGTTAATAGCAGTTAGATTTAGTGTAGATAGATAGATATAGTATTAGATTAAAAATATAATTTAAAAAACCCATATAAAAACAAAAAACCAAATAAAAACCAAAAGAAAACCATATAAAACCCAATAAAAAACCAAAAAAACCATATAAAAAACAAAAAACCCACCCATAACAACATTTCCCGAATGGCCGAACAGCCAAACCAAAAGGCCGAACTGAACGGCCGAACCCGAACCCGGCGAACTAACCGAACGGACTAACCAAATGGATGAACCGAATGCAGACGAACCGAACAGATAAACCGAACGAACAAACCCGAACCGTGATCTGTTTGCCCATCCCTACCGGCCATGAAGTCCCAGGTGGGCCTCTCCATCTTGGCCCAAAAGGCCCTTGCTGCTGCAGACTCCCGGGGCCCAGAGGACTCCACATCGGAGCTGAAGGAGGGGAAAGGGCTTTGGTGGCATCTATTTTGGGTTGCCTTCCCCCCCTTCTTCTGGTGCTGATGCTCCAGCTTCACAGCCATGCCAGAGTCCTGCAGTCAAGCCACCTTCTTCCCATGCAACTTCTCTATGTGGGAGATTAGGCCCGATGTGGTTCCGTCTCTGACCCGCTTAAATCTTTTCCGGCAGATCTAAAGAACATAAAAAGATAGGAACATAAGAAGTGCCATGCTGCATCAATCAATGGTCTGTGTCAAGCCCTGCCTGCATTCTGTCTCCACAAGTGGGTGGGTGCCAATCTCTCTCTGCAGGGGACTTCCGTTCCTAACAGGTCATAGGGCAATGCATACCCTGTTGTTCCAGCCCCCATGCCTTACCTTGCAGACGGCAAATCTATTGTCCTTGTGATACCATCTCCAGATATTGGACCTTGTCTGCTCACGTCCACGGTCTGGGGGTGGCACTGGCAACCTCCACCTTGATGTTGTCCTCCTGCGCCTGGCACCGGCATTGGAGGATTCCTCATCCTCACCCTCTCTGAAACAGGAACACATAAACAACACCTAAGTAATATCATGCATTTATGATGATACCTCTAGTCCTCCCTCCTTGGGGTGCTAGTAGGGATGGCAACTGGAGATGGTGACCGTGGCTGGCACGTGCAAATCCTGCCCTCCTTGGGGTGCTAGTAACGATGGCAACTGGAAAGATCCTTGCTGGCATGTGAAAATCCTGCCCTCCTTCGGGTGCTAGGGGATGCTAGGGATGGCAAATGGAGAGACCCTGGCTGGCATGTGCAAATCCTGCCCTCCTTCGGGTGCTAGGGGATAATAGGGATGGCAAACGTAGAGACCCTGGCTGGCACGTGCAAATCCTGCCCTCTTAGAGGCACTAGGGATGGCAACTAGAAAGACCCTGGCTGGGACATAAAAATCCTGCCCTCCTTGAGGTGCTGCTAGGGAGGGATAGCAATGAAGAGACCCTGGCTGGCACATGCAAATCCTGCCCTTATTTGGGAATGCTAAGTAGGGATGGCAACTAGAGAGTGGAAACCCTTGTTAGGGATGGCTGGCAGGCACATGTTTGGGTGGGGGTGCTGCTCGTGCTCATGCCTGACTGCTGGAGGAGCCCCACACATTACAGTACCCTCTCTCTCTGTGGCAGACATCTGCTGCTACCCACTGATGCCCACTGTTTGTGCCTGACTGATGCCCACCACCCACGCACCAACCAGCATGCCAGTGAGCTCGCTCTAACGAAAACAGCCTCATAGTAAAAAAAAAGTTTACAAACCTGGCAGCACCTCCTTGCTCCTCCACCACCAGCTCCGGGACCACCACCACCGAAGGTCCAGGGGCTGGGGCAGTGACCTCTTCCTCCTCCTCCTCCACCACTGGCTCTTGGAGCGCCACCTTGGCCCCCTGGCATTTAATTAGAACAACAGTCTTCTTCATTTATTTTTTTAAGCCAACAGTCACCCACCAACACTCACCAACCAGCCAAACCAAAACCAACAGTCAAACCAACACCACACAGCCAAAACACACGAATCAAAACCGAACACCCAGCCAGCCACAACACACACGCTCTCACCCACACAAGCTACAAACACACTCGCATTTCCGGTTTCCGGTACGATCATGGGATATCGCAATACCTTTTTTTGAATGACCGAAGTTGAATTTGGTGACCGAACCAAACAACTGTACTGAACGACCCGACCGGACCGAACCAAACCGAATGACCAAACCGAATGACTGGACTGAACCGGACCGAACCGAACAACTGAACCCAAACCATGATCTGTTCGCACATCCCTAGCACTCACTGAGATTTTTTATTTCAGGTCTAACTTCACCCCATTAAACTCCATGTTGAGAGTCCCAAAGAATTTAGTACGGCTAGGATCACACTCATAGAGAACAATTTTTACTTCTTTGAAAAGATTGTGTTCTGAATAGATAGGAGAATGATGAAAAAGGAAAATATTCTTAATAAAATGAGTTTAAAGCCTCTAGCATGTGCATGTGTTTGTACATGCTTAACATGACAAGTGTCCACAGGATTACAGCTGAAATGGAAAGTGCATTTGCTAGACGTGGGAATTGAAATAGATGCATTTCTGAGCCATGTATTGGTTGCCCCGATTGATATCTGAGTACCAAGTTGTGCCCCCAATTGCCTCCAAATACTGGGTACTGCCATTTCTGAATTACCATCATTTTACTGAAAGGTACTGATTGGCAGAATGGGAAAATCAGTACAGGAATCAGGTTGGGAATTTGAAAATCTGGATAGAAAGTAAAAAAAACCCTGGTACCAGAGGTCACAAAATCAGTACAAAAATTGGTAAATCAGCGTATCAGTTTGTCCATAAGGCTTTCATTGGGTAGTGCTTGCTACCCAATGTTACCAGGTTGGGTTGAGTGCTGCAGGGTCATTGGGTATTTGTTTTTCAGCTCTACCCAGGATAAAAGCCTAAGTGGTTTGCCAAGAACATACAATATACAGCCCAGTAAGAAGTTCAACCCGGATATTTTATAATTCAACCCAAAACATCTACAATACAACTAAGGTTGTTCTGAATATATAAAAAATCACAAATATTCTCTGAAGATTCAAGGTGCGGTCCTGAGTGTTCAGGCTTCCCCTCAGAACCTTGGAGAATATTTGCAAGTTTCCAAGGCTGGAGAAATGACGTTTGGGGTGGGTGGGTGCTGAAGAGGGGGTAGCAGGAGGGGTCCGGGTAGGTTACTTACCTTCCAGAGGGGTCCTGCATGATGTGTCTCATGATGCGTCTCACCCCGGTCTCACCTTTCTCCCCTCATCTCTGTCCAAAACTCTGCTGCCAGGGTCATCTACCTCGCCAGTCGCTTCGACCATGTGCAGCCCCTCCTCTCTTCGCTTCACTGGCTTCCCCTTCCTGAACGAATCCTGCACAAGCTCCTAGTCTTCACCTATAAAGCTCTTCACAACCTTGCTCCCCCCTACCTCTCTGCACTTATCGCCCTCCATACTCCAGCCCGTGCACTTCGCTCCTCCTCTGTCCCTTCTCTCACCCTTCCACGCCTTCCCTGCTCCCCTAAGCGCCTTCGTCCCTTCTCACTTGCTGCCCCCCATGCCTGGAACTCCCTCCCTGTCCACATCCGCCTTGCCCCCTCCCTTCATACCTTCAAATCTCTCCTTAAAACTCACCTCTTTCGCTCTGCTCTGTCTGACTCTTTATCCTGCTGAGCCACTATTCCTATACCTACGATCGGTTTACCCTTATCCTTGCAACATGGACCTGCCTGCTGTCATTCTCATCGTAACCAAGCCAAGTACGTGCACTTGAGACCTCGCATCTTCATGAATGTTAGACCCCTTGTCTCTCCCTCTGTTCCCCTTCCTAAGTCTCTCCCCCAGCTCCTGTCTCTCAGATTGTAAGCCCTAGGGGTAGGGACCGTGTCTATTTTATTACTTTGTAAAGTGCCAGGTACACTGCTGGTGCTATATAAATGTTTGATAATAATAATAATAATAATAATAATAATAATAATAATAATAATAATGATGTGTGGCCTATTTTCAGACTGTAAGTTTGAAAAAAAAAACTGAGCATGCTTCCAATGCCATATTTGAAAGGGGTTCTGAGCATGCCAAGTTGTTGTTGTTGTTGTTGTTGTTGTTGACTTTCAAATTTTAGGTATCCCATTAATTTTATTTAAAAATAATGTAAAAAATCACTGCTCATGCACAAAATTGCCACAGGACCATGCTGTGCATGCGCTACCGGGGCCATTTTGGGAAAAGACTGTTTTCGTATTTTAATTACTAAAACAAATGCGGCTTCATTTTAGTAATTAAAAAACCCAACAAATTGTACGCCCCTAGTTCTTACAATTGGAATTGGCAGAGATTTCATCACTGCTGAGGCCCTCAATACATCTCCCCAGTGGTGGGCCACTTTGTTGGCAAAATACTTCTCACATATAAACCAATCCCTCCAGGTGCCTAAGATGTGGGGCGATAGCGTGATCATACCTATCTTTAAGAAGGGGAATCCATTGGACCCGTGCTGTTACCGCCCCATAAGCCTACTGCCAATAATAGGGAAATTGTACTCCAAAATCCTGTTTGGACATTTGGGGACCTGGGCTTGGGGGGAAAATCTTATACCACAGGAACAGGCAAGGTTCAGGAAAAACAGGTCCATTATGGACAATGTTTTTGTTCTACAGCATATTATAGTGAAATACACTAGAATAAGATCTGGATCCCTGTTCCTGGCCTTTATAGACCTACGCAAGGCATTTGATTCTGTATCGCGACTCAGATTGTGGAGAAAGCTTTTGGAGTGGGGCATTGATGAGCATTTATTAGCCTTGATTATCTATGTCCATTCAATCAATATAAGCTACAGTCAGGTTGGGGAGTGATGGTAAACAATCCCGGCCATTTAAGGTGGCTACGGGAGTCAGACAAGTCTGTGTTCTGGCTCCCCTGCTCTTCAACCTGTATCTGTATCTCCCTGAATATCTTTCCATGGAGTCTGCCCATGCCCCAAAGATTGGTTCCAGACCAGTGAACATCCTATTATATGCAGACGATCTCGTTCTGATGGCCCAAACAAGGAAGGGTCTCCTATTCCAACTTAGGGCCTTGTCAGAATATTGCTCTGTGAACAATCTGGTCCTTAACCCCCTCAAATCACAGGTTATGGTATTAGGAAAGAAGACAACATCCAGTAGCCCCTGGCTCGCAGGAAATGAACTATTAAGGCAAGTGGAGTCTTACGTGTATCTGGGGGTTACGTTTGCCCAAAATGGCCAATGGGGTAGACACAGGAAGTGTTTGGCTCTGAAAGCTACTATAACAGCTAGGGGGATCCTGAAGCTGGCTATGGACTCCCCAGGTATTGTCACCTCCACCGTTTTGGGTGTGTACAGAGCCAAGATCCAGTCGCTACTGATTTTTGGGGCAGAAGTATTTGCAGATGGGGACTGCCAGCCCCTGGAAATGGCCCAAAACAAATTTATAAGGGGTTTGTTGAGAGTTCCACAGTCAATACCGGCAGCTGTCATACATGCGGAAACAGGAATCATAGACATCTCTTCCTTATGTAAACTGCAGCTTCTCAGGTTCTGGGTTAAGATATACCACCAGGACAAAACCTCTCTTGAAAGTATGTGGCTAAAGGAAGAGTTGGAATATGTAGGTGCTGGGAACTATCCCTGGCTCTCCTGGACAGATATGTGTCTTAGAAAGCTGGGATTTTCATTTCAATTCTTCCAGGGTAAATCCTTCCATAGCCAAAAATGTATGATACGGCAAAGGATTCTGGATGTGGCAAGACAAGAGGACCTGGCCAAACTTCCGATTTGGAAAGTCTCGCCTCATTACCACCTAGTGAAAATCTTCCATCAGTTTGAGAGCTATTTAGACATGCTGGGTAATCCAACTTTGCGCAGGGCGTTTGTATGCCTACGCTTCCAGCAGCTTCCATCTGCCATCATGGAAGGAAGATATAGGAAGGTCCCACGAGAACTTAGAATATGTCCCTGTAATTTATCGGAAATTGAGGATCTTCCCCATTTCCTATATAGATGCCCCCTATATCAGACGTTAAGGACAGTATGGCTTGAGCCAATACGGGTGTTTCTCGCGTATATGTGGGACCAGGCTGGGATACCAGCCTTGCTTGCCTCCGATGATATGGAGACTGTGAAGGCGGTGGCACTCTTCACATTATTAGCCACAAGAGAGAGAGAGAACTGGGTAGAGTGAAACTGCTCTGGTATTGGTGCTCTTCCCCGATTTTATGTATTCAATTTTGGCCGAGGGTGGATTTTTGTTCCGACTTATCTATCCTCTGAATATGTGACTTATTGTCTGGATTGGGTATTGTGCCTTGCTGCTTGATTCGCAGTGGAGGATATTATGTAGTGTTTACACATCAGTGTTGATTATTTTCTTTCTTCCAGTTATGCCCGTTAGGGATTTACGGTTTGCTGTATTGAATGGTTATTTGTTTATTATTTGGTTATCTGTTTACTTGTTGTTTATTTGTTGAGTGTATTTGTTGTTATTCTGTGTTGTTTGTTGTTGTTGTTGTTTTAAGGCTATGGCGAAAGCTTGAAGCCATAATAAAATTATTATTATTAATATTATTATTAAAATTGGATTTTTTTTCTTCATATTTAACTTCACCTAACTTTACTTCTACAATCACAAAATGGGGAAGTGACGAGAGAATTGTTTTCCAATTGGAAAGAAATTTTAAAAAGAAAGGAAAGGCGGCAGAAATGATGTGACCAATTTTGTTTTGCAGACTTATCCTGGAGAAGGTTTTTGAAGCAGTGGGGAATAAACAAATTAAGACCAATTTGAATTTTACAAAAACAAAATACAAATAACATGAAAGAATTCCATTATGCAGTCTATTCTTTTTTTCAGTAACATTTTTGGTTTCCAAATTTCAGTTAACTCTGTTATTGTAACTGTTTAGGTCTTGAATGTGAAATGTACAATTTAGGATAGTTAAATGCATTGAAGCCGTCTCGTCATCACTGCCAAGGCTTTCAGTGAAATTAACGAGCACATGTCCAAATTGCATCTTATGATTCAGCAGATGAATTTTTTGCAAGGTTAAATTTCAGTTATCCAAGGGTATCTTATTCTGCTGGCTGTGTAGACTTGCTGCTTTGGAAGGGGTATGGAACTGCTGGCCAGCACCTGAATGAAAGAATAGAATTTTGTCCCTGCAACAAGCTGAACAAGGACATTCTTGTTTCAGGTTGCCCAGAGAGGACAAAAGAACTGGTGAACTGGTGTCGTGCTTGGTAGATAAACACAAGAATCAGACTCCCCAAGGCTTCAGTGAAAGGAAATTTGGAATTCAACTTCTTTCTTTTGGCTTTGTTACATCCATAGAGTAGCATTAGCATTGAATCTCTGCTACTCATGCTGACAATGGTAGCTCAAAAAAATAATCAATCCATTGTGCTCTGTTGGGCATCCATTTTGGTTACTCCATGTTGACTTCCTGTTTTGGCAATTTCAGTCAGTTTGAAATTCTGATGATATCTAGAGCTGAAATAAGTAAACATAAAAATGGGCATACCAGACAAATTTCCGGTACCTGAATTAATTCAACAACATTGGTACCCAAATGCAACCCGATTCGGGTACCTGGTGTCCTGGAAAGTTGACCTCCAGTCCTGAAAAGTCAACTTCCAGCCCCAATTTGTTTGGACTTCCAGTCATTATTTTTTAAAATTTCCATCCCAGTTTTTCAGTTTTCCATCCCAATATATTATTTATTATTATTATTATTATTAACAAACATTTATATAGCACCAGCAGTGTACCTGGCACTTTACAAAGTAATAAAATAGACACGGTCCCTGCCCCTAGGGCTTACAATCTGAGAGACAGGAGCTGGGGGAGAGACTTAGGAAGGGGAACAGAGGGAGAGACAAGGGGTCTAACATTCATGAAGATGCGAGGTCTCAAGTGCACGTACTTGGCTTGGTTACGATGAGAATGACAGCAGGCAGGTCCATGTTGCAAGGATAAGGGTAAACCGATCGTAGGTATAGGAATAGTGGCTCAGCAGGATAAAGAGTCAGACAGAGCAGAGCGAAAGAGGTGAGTTTTAAGGAGAGATTTGAAGGTATGAAGGGAGGGGGCAAGGCGGATGTGGACAGGGAGGGAGTTCCAGGCATGGGGGGCAGCAAGTGAGAAGGGACGAAGGCGCTTAGGGGAGCAGGGAAGGCGTGGAAGGGTGAGAGAAGGGACAGAGGAGGAGCGAAGTGCACGGGCTGGAGTATGGAGGGCGATAAGTGCAGAGAGGTAGGGGGGAGCAAGGTTGTGAAGAGCTTTATAGGTGAAGACTAGGAGCTTGTGCAGGATTCGTTCAGGAAGGGGAAGCCAGTGAAGCGAAGAGAGGAGGGGCTGCACATGGTCGAAGCGACTGGCGAGGTAGATGACCCTGGCAGCAGAGTTTTGGACAGAGATGAGGGGAGAAAGGTGAGACCGGGGAAGGCCAGTGAGAAGGAGGTTACAGTAATCGAGGCGAGAGATGACCAGAGCATGAACAAGAGTTTTGGCAGACGAGACAGAGAGAAAAGGGCGAATCTTAGCAATGTTATGGAGGGAGAAGCGACAGGATTTAGCAACAGAGTCAATGTAGGGTTTAAAAGAAAGGGGTGAGTCAAAGATGAAGCCTAGGCTACGGGCTTGGGGGACAGGCAGGATGGTGACTCCATCAATAGTTATTGACAGTGAGGAAGGAGAGGAAGGATGAGGGGGGAAGATAAGGAGTTCAGTTTTAGCCATGTTGAGTTTGAGTTGACGTTGAGACATCCAGGTAGAGATGTCAGAGAGACAGTTGATGAGACGAGCTTGAACAGAGGGAGAGAGAGAGGGAGTAGAGAGATAGAGTTGAGTGTCATCAGCATAGAGGTGGTATTGGAAGCCATGGGAGGCAATGAGTTTGCCTAAGGATGAGGTATAGATCGAGAAGAGGAGAGGGCCAAGAACAGAGCCTTGAGGAACACCAACTGAGAGGGGGAAGGAGGAGGAGGCGGAGTTGGAGAGAGACACATTAAAGGAGCGGTCAGAGAGGTAGGAGGAGAACCAGTTATGGACAGAGCCACAAAAGCCAAGGGAGTGAAGGGAATCCAGCAAGAGTGAGTGGTCAACAGTATCGAAGGCAGCAGAGAGATCAAGGAGGACAAGAATGGAATAGAGACGTTTAGATTTAGCCACCAGAAGATCGTTGGTGATCTTAGCGAGAGCAGTTTCAGTAGAATGAAGGGGGCGGAAGCCAGATTGGAGGGGGTCAAGGGAGGAGTTGGAGGATAGGAAGTCAAGGCAGCGGGAGTAGACAACACGTTCAAGCAGCTTGGAAGCAAAAGGAAGGAGTGAGACAGGACGATAGCTAGAAGGGTCAGAGGGGTCAAGAGTGGACTTTTTGAGAATAGGAGAGACTGTGGCATGTTTGAAGGCAGAAGGGAAAGAGCCAGTAGAGAGGGAGAGGTTGATGATGTGCAGGAAGGAAGGGGTGACAGTGGGAGTAATGGAGGTGAGGAGGCGGGAAGGAATGGGATCAAGGGGGCAAGTGGAAGGGTTGGAGGAGGAGAGCAGAGAGGAGATTTCCTTAAGGGAGGCAGGGGAGAAGGAGGACATGAGAGAAGGAGGGGGAGGAGGGAGAGGGGTGGGAGTGGGAAGAGAGGAGTGGGAAGCGATGTCGAGGCGGATCTTGTCTGCGGATATATCAGGAAATTGAAAAGTTGGAGTCAGAAGTTACTGTTTTGGGGGTAATTCAGGTACCTGATTGGTACCTGGGTGGCCAATTGAGTACTCAGAGTGGAACTCCAAAATGTGAGTATTACCCATAGGTACTAAATTAAGTACCCATTACAGCCTTGAGGTGGGGGTTCCATTAATGGGGGAGATATCAGCTTTGCCCTAGTCATGGATGGATCATTACCTCCTGCTGGCCTCTCTCCTGGAGCATGTCTGCCCATGGAAGGGTACAGAACCAATTTGAATAGTTTGCCCCTGGCAAGTGATGGAACCGGAGCGGTTCTGGAATGCTCTGGGTGAGATACCCTCCGATCTTGATGACTGTCTCATTGATGACCTCCTGGCATTATGGAATACTCTGTTGATGGAGTCCATTGATCAGATGGCTCCTAGGCGTCTGCTTCCCGGGCGACAGCACCGCAGACCTCCTTGATTTTCTGAGGAGCTGTGGTGCTGAAATAAGAAGTGTTGTGGTTGGCGCGAAGGTAGTGTTGTTCACGTGCTGAAGCTAACCAATTGCATCATAGAGCTAGTTTACGAACCTATGTTGTGGCTATGTGGGTAGTATAGAAAGTTATTTGCTACCCTTATAGCATCTGCAAAATCACATCCATCAGAACTTTTCCAGGTGGCATGGGGGCTGGTCAGTCCGCCCTCCCTCCACCTGGGAGTGAAGTCATCTAGTGCTTGCTGTGACATGTTTGTGTATTATTTGCAAATAAAATTGCTCATATTCACCACGACTTTGGTGCCGCACTTATTACACTCAGATCTGTCTTGGTTGGTTAAGGAGACATTGGGACCATTGCTGGCCAGGGTGGTCAATGCCTCCCTTTGGGATGGCAGAGTCCAGAGCTGTCTCAAAGAGGTGGTGCTGCAGCATCTGCTCAAGAAACCATTGCTTGATGTTGATTCCCTTGCCAACTATTGGCCTGTCTCTAACCTTCCCTTTTAAGGGAAGGTTCTTGAGTGTGTAGTGGCTCAATAGCTACAGTAGCATCTGGACCGTATTGGTTTTCTTGATCCCTCGCAGTCTGAATTCCATCTGGACTATGGCACTAAGACTGTGTTTGTGGTGTTAGTCAACGACCTATGCCTTGAATTGGATCAGGATCATTTGACCCTGCTGATTCTATCAAATCTGTCAGCTGCATTTGATAACATTGATCATGAGATGTTGGTGACGCACCTGCAGGACTGTGCTGGGGTGGATGAAAAAATTCCTGAGTGGTTCCGTTCTTTCTTGGCTTTAAGAACTCAGTGCTTGAGGATTATTTTTCAATATACTGAGACCTCTTGTGTGGAGTCCCGCAGGGTTCTGTCTTGTCCCCTCTCCTGTTCAATGTGTACATGCAGCCACTCAGTGAGGTGGTCAGGGGGTTTGGCGTGCGGTGTCATCTGTATGTTGATGACACCCAGCTTTACCTCTCTTTTTCATAAGACCCAGGCCAGGCTGTCTCGGTACTTACACAGTGTTTGGCAGCTGTGGGGGACTGGATGAGGACTAATCGACGGCGGTTGAATTCTGACAAGATGGAAGTGATGCTGGTGGGCAAGGCGATGGAGATGGTGGACCTCATTATTGATTGGGTTTGTCCTCTGTTTGTCTCCCAGGTGTGGAGACTAGGGGTGCTCCTTGATTTTCAACTCCGCTTGGATGTTCAGGTGGAGGCTGTGGCACAGAGTGCTTATCACCAATTACATCTGGTGAGATGGCTTCGATCATATGTCTCTGACTCTGATCTGGCCACTGTCATCCATGCTTTCATCACCTCTAGGCTGGACTATTGTAACATGCTCTATGTGGGGCTACCCATGGTGACGGTTCGGAGATTGCAACTGGTGCAGAATGCGGCTGCCCGCCTCTTGGTGGGATTGGGCCGCTGTGAGTATATTACACCAGTTCTCCAATCTCTGCACTGGCTGCCTGTAGTCTTCCAGGCTCAATGCAAGGTGTTGGTGCTTGCCTCTAAAGCCCTGAACGGTCTAGGCCCTACCTATCTATATGACTACCCCACCCCTCGCATCCTAGATCAGCCCCTGGAGTTATCCAGGGGTGCCCTCCTCAAGGTCCCCCGAGTCTTCCAGGGGGCCATGATGGAGAGGGCTTCTCAGTGGCCACACTGCGGCTGTGGAACTCCCTTCCGGTTGAGACCCGATTGGCCCTGGATCTCCCCTCTTTTCGACGTAGCTATAAGACCTGACTGTTCCACCTAGTGTTTGGTGGGGGAGACGGGTGAAAGGCGGGGGGAATGGGATATGGTGGGGGGAAAGGATTTTTTAAATCCTCCTTGCTATGAGTTGTTTTGTGTTTAAATGTTTTATTGTTATTTGCTATTGTAAGCCGCCCCGAGCTGCTGTGTCAGGAGGAGTGGGGTATCAAGCGTTTACAAATAAATAAATAAATAAATAAATAAACCCTATGTGTTAGACCACCAACCCACAGCAGCTCTAGTGTTTTTTCCCCCCTTCATCAGATCTTCAGTCAAATATGATATCATGTTTCTTTCTCAACATCTTGCATCAAAACTTACCCTAGTGGTTGACCTACCAATGGAACAACTGGGACACTTGTTCGTGGCAAAGGCTGTCCTGCCATTGCCTAGATGTGTTTAGGAGAGCATTGAATTCTCTTGGATATTTGTTGGCATTTGATCTTCAGTATTTGGTCTAGAGATAAAACAGTTAACTCAATCGTTACTGTTAGCCATCAGATTTGTGATAACTAGGGCTGAAGTGAGATCTCAACAAAGGTGAGTATCTCGTCGAAATCCTGATGCTCTATTCATCTCGAGAAAACCAAGCACTGGGATTTTTAAAAAATACTGGTGGCTATAGCAAGAACTCGTGAGCAGCAATTTGCTGTTCATTTCAGCCCTATTAACTGTTCCGTACTGACAACGATCAGTTATCAAGTAGTATTTATTTATTACTTGACAGTTTCACTGGTTTACTTACTGCAAGATTGTCTGACCACTTTATGCTGCTTGCTGTGTTGTCTCATTCGATTTTCCTGTCCCATTTTGCAGTTACTGGCTAGTTAAGTTTGCCCATGCTAACTTTCCTATTTCTCTCCTGCATCCTGTTTTCAAGTTTAACCCAGTTTCTCTTCAGATAGTTGGTTCAAATTTGCTCTTGGTTCAGAAGTAAAGAAGAATTGGAAGATTGCAGAAAAACTGTTAATTGTTTAGGTGGTATCTTCCTCCTCTACCTTACATGACGATCCTTTGGGTCAGCTGGTGGCCGCCATTTGCAAATTAAGTGCCACTGTTGCATTAAGTCTGCAAGGCAAAGGGCACACAGAAAGGCATTCGCAGTGGCTGCTCCACAGCATTGGAACTCCCTTCCGCAGGAGGTTTGGCAGAAACAGAGCCTGAGCATTTTCTAGAGGAAATGTACGCCCTATCTATTTAGTCAGGACTTGACCAGGTGTAGATGGAATTTGGGATTGATTTTAATAAGAATTTATTTATTTCATTTATTTACATTTATATGCCACCTTTCACAAAGACTCAGATTGACTTACAGATCATAAAATAACACATTAAAATACCAAAACCCTCCCCACAATCCTACCATAACACCCAACAATTGCATTCAATAACACCACCTCTCCCAAGCCCTCCAAAACCATCCCAATCCCCTATTCCCGCCTACTAAATGTCTTTTCAAATAAAAAGGTCTTGCACCACCTCTGGAAAACAGCCAGGCTCATGTTCAAACAAACCTCTGGGGGAAGGGAGTTCCAAAACATTGAGGCTGCAACCGAGAGTGTCTCCCTCTGAGACCTTGGGCATCTTTAGACATAACAAAGATTGGATGTTAAAAACCCGAAGCACATGTTTGGTCATGGTGTGTAAGCACCATAAGAATCCCAACACCAAATGGGCCCCCCGTTGAACATGCGATGGGAACACCATTGCATCACAAGGACAAGTTGTGCGTTCTGGCTGAACATGTGGCCAACGTTTTGTCTAATGATATCGCGTGGCATGTTAGCAGGTACAACACCGGGAACAAGAAGGCAGTACTTGCGTGTTGAGATCGGGTGGCAAGCAACACACCAATTTGTCCCAAGATGGCCTGTGTGTCTAAGCAGTGCAATATGGTGAAGACAGGGCCAAATTGGTGTTCATATCAAGGTCAAAACACAGATTCAGACACCCGTTGATGTTATGTCTAAAGACACCCCTTGTCCTACAAAGAAGGCTAACAGCTGATACCCACAGGGAGGTGCTTCTGTCAGGTCACAGGGACCACAATGGGGCATGGAAGGACAGGCACTCTTTCAAATATTGTATATAATCATATTTTTGTACATTTTGTACTTATGTGCAGTATTGCACTATATATGTACATTTGATAAAGTGGTATCCTCTCTGGTTTTAAAATGAGAGGAAACTGTGTGTGTGTGTGTGTGTGTGTGTGTGTGTGTGTGCGCGCATGTGTGAGAGAGAGAGAGGGAGAGAGAGAGAGAGAGAGAGAGAGAGAAAGAGAGAGAACGTTTGTGAGACAGTGTGTTTGTGTGTGCGTGTGTGACACAGAAAGAGAGAGAGGAGATAAAAAGTGTGTGAGGGACAGATACAGTGTGTGAATTTTTATGAGTGTGTGTGTGTGAAAATGTGTGTGCGTGAGAGAGAGAGAGAACTTTTGTGAGACTGTGTGTGTGTGCGTGCGTGTGTGACACAGGAAGAGAGAGAGAGGAGAATAAATGTTTGTGAGGGACAGAGACAGTGTGTATACTTGTGTGTGTGTGTGTGTGTGTGTGTGAGAGAGAGAGAGAGAGAGAGAGAGAGAGAGAGAGAGAGAGAGAGAGAGCTTGTATGAATGTGTGAGATGAAAAAAGACTGCATGAGTGAGAGAGACAATTGGTGGGTGAGAGAAAGACACAGTGAGGAAAAAAGAAAGTGGGGAAGAGAAAGAGAAAGAGAGAGAGAGTGTGTGTGCTTGTGTATTTATGTGCAAGAAAGTCTGTGCAGGAGTGAGAGAGAGAGAGAGAGAGAGAGAGGAAAAGAGGTAGAGTGTGAGAGAACCAGTATGTGCATGCATGTCTGAGTGAGAATGTGTGTGTGAGTGCATGTGTGTAAGGAAAGAAGTCTATGTGCACATGTGTGTTTGCCTTAGGCAAGTTGGGCTGCTAGTTGAGGACTCGAGGAATTGATTTTCCTGGGATATAAAAGAGACCTCAGGTGAGCTCCATTTGTCTGTTTCCCTTCCCTTCCCCGGCAGTGCCGGAGAAATGGATTCTCCATCTAATAAGGTTTGACAAGACCTGGCACTGGAGGCAGGTGCCAAGGAATCCAACTAGTCAAAAGTATTAGAGACGCTGTGGGCACCAGAGGATAGAGGTGTTGCCATGGGAACTGAGTGAAAGGTGGCTGGTTAGGAGGCCTGTTTTCTTGTTTAAGACAGAGCCAGGCAGCTGCAGCCTCACTCCTGGCCCTCCACTTTAACAACGGTAGGTAAATCCACCCCCTCCCCCCTCGCCAATGGGAGCTGAGGAATTTTATTCTTTCTATTTATGGACAACAGAATGGGGCAGCGAAAAGAGCCGGATTGAGGCATTTTGCCAACCTGGATAAAATTGATTTGCTCTCTCCAAATAGATGGGATCTGGAGTCCCATCTAGAGATGGTGTCCAGGAGAGGAGCACAAGGGGGCTAGGTTCAAACCTGATCTTGCCCCTTCAGAGCCTTTGGGGTGGGGAACAAGACCATATTTGAAAAAGGCAAGGGTGTAAGAGCGTCCCTGCCCCGTCTGACAAGGCCACATCTAAAGCTAAAACTGTAATTGCAAAGATGGGTATACCCATCAAATTTACAGTATCCAATTTCAACCCAATATTTTGGGTACTTTTCAGTACCTGAATCGGTTTTTGATAGGGTAACCATTATAGGAGGGGGACACCGGAGAGAAAACCGGATACTGAATACTGGATTTACTGGTATCGGATCTCCCTGGTACCAGATTTAACGGTATCGGCAGACTGGTCATTGGCTGCGTTACCGGATTTTTTACATTGCGGCTATTGACTTCAATGGCCGCAATGTAAAAAATCCGGTAAAGTGGCCATCGCTAAAAATCCAGTATGCTGGTACAGGTAAATATCGGATTTATCGGATTAAGCTGATACACCCAAATACCGGCAATATCGGTTCTCGGGAGAACCAGAATTCCTACTCCTAGTAACCAAAATACTGACCCAGGTGGATCAGGGAAGATAGACCTAGAAGGAACATGCACACTCATCTAGTTCCTGTCTATTAGTTGTTGGGTGGGTGGATAAGGGGAGGGGGACCCTGAGAGGAGCATGCCCGCCTCTCCCAGGCCTCCTTCCCCTTAATCAGCTCTTGTGCACTTAAGAGGGGCTTGCATGAGTCATCAGCCAATAGAAAGTTGAAGAGCTTTGATGTTCAGCCTCCATCAGCGAAAAAACCTACATCGGGGGGGTGGGGCAGGTGACTCGTGAGTCGGCTCATAAAACTAAGGGAGGACAGCTTGCTTTGTGATGGTCCCCACTGCTGCCCCCTTGTGTCTTAGGTACAGGGTGAATTGGAGCATTTGTGCCTCTGGAATTGGAAAGGCTACCAACTACCCTTTTGGGGCCCGAAATTGCTGAAACTGCCTGAATGCCCTGTCGTAAATGGCCCAGGTTCATGCAGCCAGGGATCCCTTTATGATGCTGAATACTTCTAGGATCCAAGGCTCCACACTGCCGGTGGAAGGGGCTCTGGCGTTGGACAGGCTCCCAGCGCCAGGGAGCGAAAGCGCTCCATCTGGAAACGAGAAAGGGCATCCGCTATGCCGTTGCTCATACCCGGCACATGTCTAGTGACAAACAGGCTGTTGTGTCGAAGGCACATTAATACAAATATCCTCACCAAACCCATGACCCTGGGGGATTTAGATGACATGGAGTTAATCACATGTACCACCGCCATGTTATCATACCAGAAGAGGACGGAGCAATCTGAAAATTGGGCCACCCAGAGGTGAACTGCTACTACAATTGGGAAAAATTCCAGGAACGTTAGTTCCCAGTTTATCCCCTGTTCCATCCACTGCTGGGGCCACGGGGCGGCACACCATCTCCCCTTAAAGTACACACCGAAGTCCATGCCGCCAGCCACGTTGGAGTGCACCTGTAACTCGGCCTCCAGTTTCAGGCCTTCCCTCCAAAAACTGACCCTGTTAAACTCTTCAAGGAATGCTGCCCAGGTCCAAAGATTATCTTTCATATCCCTGGTGACCCATATGTAGGAATGAGGTTGTGGGTTGCCCTGGAGCTTCCCGTAAAGGCATGACAAAAAGGCTCGCCCTGGGGCTACTACCCTGCAAGTGAAGTTTAGACTCCCGACCAGGGATTGCAACTCCCTCACTGTCACCTTTTCCTCAGATCTACATGCCTCCACCTTGGCCCTTAACCCATCCAACTTCTCTACCTGAAGGTGTGAAATAGACCTTACAGTGTCTATCTCAATCCCCAGGTATGTGAGTGTCATTGCCGGGCCTTCTGTCTTCTCCGAGACTAGTGGGATGCCTAACTCCTCTGCCACCCTTTGGAAAGTCTCCATCATAATTGCACAGTCCCAAGTCCCCGACTCGTCAATGAAGAGGAAATCATTGAGATATTTGGTGATTTCACCTCTTTGAACCTGCTGGCAGACCACTACTTCACCATGGAGCTGAAACGCTCAAACGCGGCGCATGAAATGGAACCGCTCATGGGCATCACCCAGTCGAAAAAGAAATGACCTTGGAAATGAAAACCCAATAGGTGAAAGCTGTTGGAGCAAGAGGCAAAAGGCCGATTTAATGTCACATTTGTCCAACTGGGCATTGGGACCTGCTCTACCTTGGGGATAGGATAGGTGGTGTATTAGTCCAAATTCACCCAGGGCCTTTTTGGGAACTACCCCTAAAGGGGATATGATCATGCCCAGCATTGGTGGCGCTAAGAAAGGGCCGGCCACTCTCCCCTTCCTGATCTCCTTGTTCAACTTGGCTTCCACCACATCTTCCAGTCCCGCTACTAACTTGAGGTTAGGAGCTAGTCTTCCCTGCTGCACCTCCCACGCTGGAATCCTAAAACCACGATGGAACCCATCAACTATATACAACACCTCACTCTTGTCAGGGTGGGCTGCCAGGGTACGCACCAGCTGATCAACCCTGACTGGGGTTGGGGCCCTTACCAATGCTTCTGCCTGACGGGGTACCTTGGCCCCCCTTTCCAGGAGGTCCCTGTCCATATCTTCCCTTCCCCCAGGCTTGGAATCCCCTGTTAAATGCTGCTGCGGCATGATTTCCCCCACAGATGGGGCCCACATGCCAAAATCTGCATCCAGTGCGCCCGCACTTGCCTGCTCGGGTGAATTCCCAGAAAAAGGTCTTTCCTGGTATCTGGGCCTTCCAGACCTCACTCCAAAAGGGGTCATTAGAGGGTGCAATCCCACCTCAGGTTAGGACATGGCCACTATCCGTTCTCGGCGCATTGGCCGCATCATTCATCGAGTCTAACCACAGACCCGGAGCATGCATGTCCCATCTCAAACCCGGGGTATATGAAGCCCTGTGGTGGAACACCTCATCATACCTAAGCCAGGCCTCAGAGGGGTCCATATCATAGGCACGGTGGACAATATCCGCGTATTTCATGAGTACGTAGGCCCGTTCAGGATACGCCTTCACTATTACGCTCTGGTAAATGGAATAGGCCAATGTCCAGTTTGCCCAATTCCAATCCACTTTGGGGTGCTTAAAGCATTCCAAATCCTTACCGTCCCTTTTTTCACCCGGGTCTGGTATGGGGTCAGTGAACAGAAGGGTAAAGATATCCATATATTTTCCCCTCCATATTTTTTCCCTCATGGGATGCAACAGGTGGGCCCTAATAGGAGCTGAAATGTCTGCATACCCGCCGCCCAACAGGGAAGGGGGCCTTAGAGCTCCAGCCATGGGGATAGGGGCCTTCTTTTGCAATGACCATACCTGGGTGGCCTGGGGGCTGTATGCCAGGTGTCCCCCAATCGCAGCAGGAGGTGGGCCATACTGGCCAGGGGCATGGACCCATGCACCCATGCCCCATTCCGTAGGCGGGGGGACTCAGTAGTCCCAACCATGGGCCCACTTGGCCCCAGGAGAGGGGGCACCGACAGGGGGACCGTACCCCACCCCACCCCACATTGGCAGGGTGTGCCCGAACTCCCAAATGTTGACACACACCCCAGGCCCAGTGAAGGGGGGTGCTAGGAAAGGAACAGTACCTGAACCCATGCCCCAAGGGGCGGTATAACTAGGCAGTTGGATCTGGCTTCCTCCTCCCCGGATCCCACCTAATACGCCTGCTGCTGCTGACCCTAGGGCCACCTGCAGTGGGGCCTGAGTCAACCCGAACCCAGGGGTACCCCCACTTAGATCTCACATACCTTCAGAACTTGGCACCTGGCGCCCAGGGTCAGGCCCGAACACTTGCTGGTGATATTGACAACCCATGATGTCTCAAGTGCAGAGTCTGGGTGTGCTCCTCGATTCATGACTCAGCTTGGAATCTCAGGTTGTGGCCATGGTGGGGAGTGCGTTTCGGCAGTTAAATCATGTCTGGTGGCTTCGGCCGTATCTCTCAGACTCCGACCTCGCCACTGTCATCCATGCCTTCATCACCTCGATGCTGGATTACTGCAATGCAGAGCGCGTGGGGCTGCCCGAGAAGCTTGTCCAGAGGCTGCAGCTGCTGCAGAATGCCGCAGCCCGTCTCCTGATGAGGACGGGTCAGAGGGAGCACATGACACCAGTGCTCCGGGCTCTGCACTGGCTGCCTATAAAGCACCGGGCCAGGTTCAAAGTTCTGGTTTTAACCTTTAAAGCCCTTCACAGCCTGGGCCCTGCTTATCTGCGGGACAGCCTCACTCCCCATGTGCCCGTGTGACCCTTGAGATCGTCCGTGGGAAACTTTTTGGAGGTTCCCCGGGCGAGGCGGGTGGCCACCGATGTTAGATCTTTTTCTGTGGTCGCCCCTGTGCTGTGGAATTCAGTCCCGGAGGAGGCTCGGCTGGCTCCCACTCTCCTGCTGTTTTGGCATATATGTAAGACCTGACTGGTCCATCAGGCTTTTGGCGAGGTGTAGGGGAGGGCTGGGGATGGGGGCTTTTCCCCACATACTGTATTTTAAATTGTTTTAAATTTTTAATATTATTTTAATGAATGTTGTTCACCGCCCCTGGCTGCCCTGTGGGTAGGAGGGGTGGGATAAAAATTTTAAATAAATAAAATAAATAAATAAGTAAAAATATTCCCGTACCATTGACTGGAGACCTCTTTCTAGCACTGTGATTCTTTCAAGGGCCTCCGCCACTACCGGCACCAATTCATCCTCGACCCCAGCTCTGACCACCTACTGGTGGCCAATTTCCCTGCGGAGAACAAAACTGGACTCACCTCGACCACCACCACCACCCATTGGGGGGGGGGAGGGGAGGGGCTGGCCAAGCACATTCTCTTCCCTGGCTTGCCCTGGGGCTGGGGATACAGGGCCATCTTCCATTTCTGATCCCCCCCTTCAGTCGAGAGACTGGGTTCTTGCCCTCCTGGTTGTGAGGGGCAGCCATCTGGGATGTGGCTGGCATGCCCACCACTTCTCCCATCCTGTACCTAGCCAGGGGTACTACTAACCTCCCTCCCCTCCTCAGTTAGGGCGGAGCTATTACACCCATGGGGGGGAGGGCGGATTCTGGGTCGAGGGGCGTGCCTCTCTGCTGCAGATACTGATACCCCTCGGTGTAACCTCCCAGAGGGAATCCAGTTATTGCTGACCCAGGCAATGAACCCCCTGGATGGAGGATGTGCTGTCCTCAGCTGCCAGTCCATGCCAGCCCAAAAGGCCGCTCCCTACTTCCTGCACCATGGGGGGGGTGGATTCTGAAAGAGGGTGCCTCCTCCCAGGCTGGTGGGTGGAACCCCCTCCGCCCCCAAGCCCAGTCACCCTACGGAGCCATGCCCTACTTCCAATGGCTGGGATAAAGGTACATGTACTGGGGGTGGCCCAGCCACACTGGGCCAGGATGCAGCACCGGGGGGTTCCTCAAGGCCCAGCAGGGCCTGACATTGCTGTCGGGCCTGTCTTCTCCCCATGGCCATGCAGCTCATTAGGGCCTTGCTTTCCGTCAATCGATCCTTCAGGGCTCCTAATACCGCCGATGCAGTTCCCTCTGTGGTGGGCCCCAGCCCGGTGTGTCTAGGCCCCAGCACGCTCACCTGCGTATCAGCAGCCCCATCCACGATGTCAGCCCCCAGCCTGTCCCTTGCCAGGGGATTCTTCCCCTTACTGACCTTCTTTTTTGCCTTCCCCATCTTGGGGCATGAGGATTCTGACACCGCCAGTGAGTCACATGGAGCAGCTTGGGTTTTTTACGCCCGGAACTGTAGGCCGCACACAGCAATTCATAGGCCGCACACCAGGGACCCGTGGAGCAGCTTTCTCCACTTGCCTCACTGCTTCTAATGGCATCCAGTGGTAAGGTATGCTGGGTGATGGAGAACCCCACCCCCGAACGTGGGGTGGGGCCTCCGAACCCACGCTCATCCTCATTGGAGGCTCTCCAGTTGCCGGGAAACGATGGCTGGGACGCGCTCTCCCAGCCCATTCCAGCCATGTTTCTGCAACACTCCCTGCTGCAGCAAGCTGCAGCAGGGAGGGTGCAGTCATTTCCCTCCTCCTTGCCTCATTCCAGAGGGGAGCGCTACAACCCCCCTCATAGCTGCCATTACTGGCGTGCCAGGGGACCTTGTCAGGGCCAGTAGTATAGCTGGGTTTAAAAAAGGACTGGATAACTGCTGTTGTGCAGGAGGGAGCAGATTACAAATATTCGTATAAATAAATAAATAAATAAATAAATAAATAAAATAAAAGTTATTATTATTATTATTATTATTAACAAACATTTATATAGCGCCAGCAGTGTACCTGGCACTTTACAAAGTAATAAAATAGACACGGTCCCTGCCCCTAGGGCTTACAATCTGAGAGACAGGAGCTGGGGGAGAGACTTAGGAAGGGGAACAGAGGGAGAGACAAGGGGTCTAACATTCATGAAGATGCGAGGTCTCAAGTGCACGTACTTGGCTTGGTTACGATGAGAATGACAGCAGGCAGGTCCATGTTGCAAGGATAAGGGTAAACCGATCGTAGGTATAGGAATAGTGGCTCAGCAGGATAAAGAGTCAGACAGAGCAGAGCGAAAGAGGTGAGTTTTAAGGAGAGATTTGAAGGTATGAAGGGAGGGGGCAAGGCGGATGTGGACAGGGAGGGAGTTCCAGGCATGGGGGGCAGCAAGTGAGAAGGGACGAAGGCGCTTAGGGGAGCAGGGAAGGCGTGGAAGGGTGAGAGAAGGGACAGAGGAGGAGCGAAGTGCACGGGCTGGAGTATGGAGGGCGATAAGTGCAGAGAGGTAGGGGGGAGCAAGGTTGTGAAGAGCTTTATAGGTGAAGACTAGGAGCTTGTGCAGGATTCGTTCAGGAAGGGGAAGCCAGTGAAGCGAAGAGAGGAGGGGCTGCACATGGTCGAAGCGACTGGCGAGGTAGATGACCCTGGCAGCAGAGTTTTGGACAGAGATGAGGGGAGAAAGGTGAGACCGGGGAAGGCCAGTGAGAAGGAGGTTACAGTAATTGAGGCGAGAGATGACCAGAGCATGAACAAGAGTTTTGGCAGACGAGACAGAGAGAAAAGGGCGAATCTTAGCAATGTTATGGAGGGAGAAGCGACAGGATTTAGCAACAGAGTCAATGTAGGGTTTAAAAGAAAGGGCTGAGTCAAAGATGAAGCCTAGGCTACGGGCTTGGGGGACAGGCAGGATGGTGACTCCATCAATAGTTATTGACAGTGAGGAAGGAGAGGAAGGATGAGGGGGGAAGATAAGGAGTTCAGTTTTAGCCATGTTGAGTTTGAGTTGACGTTGAGACATCCAGGTAGAGATGTCAGAGAGACAGTTGATGAGACGAGCTTGAACAGAGGGAGAGAGAGAGGGAGTAGAGAGATAGAGTTGAGTGTCATCAGCATAGAGGTGGTATTGGAAGCCATGGGAGGCAATGAGTTTGCCTAAGGATGAGGTATAGATCGAGAAGAGGAGAGGGCCAAGAACAGAGCCTTGAGGAACACCAACTGAGAGGGGGAAGGAGGAGGAGGCGGAGTTGGAGAGAGACACATTAAAGGAGCGGTCAGAGAGGTAGGAGGAGAACCAGTTATGGACAGAGCCACAAAAGCCAAGGGAGTGAAGGGAATCCAGCAAGAGTGAGTGGTCAACAGTATCGAAGGCAGCAGAGAGATCAAGGAGGACAAGAATGGAATAGAGACGTTTAGATTTAGCCACCAGAAGATCGTTGGTGATCTTAGCGAGAGCAGTTTCAGTAGAATGAAGGGGGCGGAAGCCAGATTGGAGGGGGTCAAGGGAGGAGTTGGAGGATAGGAAGTCAAGGCAGCGGGAGTAGACAACACGTTCAAGCAGCTTGGAAGCAAAAGGAAGGAGTGAGACAGGACGATAGCTAGAAGGGTCAGAGGGGTCAAGAGTGGACTTTTTGAGAATAGGAGAGACTGTGGCATGTTTGAAGGCAGAAGGGAAAGAGCCAGTAGAGAGGGAGAGGTTGATGATGTGCAGGAAGGAAGGGGCGACAGTGGGAGTAATGGAGGTGAGGAGGCGGGAAGGAATGGGATCAAGGGGGCAAGTGGAAGGGTTGGAGGAGGAGAGCAGAGAGGAGATTTCCTTAAGGGAGGCAGGGGAGAAGGAGGACATGAGAGAAGGAGGGGGAGGAGGGAGAGGGGTGGGAGTGGGAAGAGAGGAGTGGGAAGCGATGTCGAGGCGGATCTTGTCTATCTTGGAGGTGAAGAAGGAGGCAAGATCCTGAGCAGAAAGGGAAGAAGGAGGGGGAGGACAGGGAGGCTTGAGGAGGGAGTCAAAGGTAGAGAACAGGCGGCGAGGGTCCCGAGAACAGGACTCAATGCGGGAGGCATAGTAGTGTTGTCTAGCAAGGGAGATAGCAGAAGTAAGGGTGGAGAGACAGAATTTGAAGTGAAGGAAGTCAGCGTGAGAATGGGATTTGCGCCAGAGTCGTTCAGCAGCACGAGTGCAAGAACGGAGGTGGCGGATACTAGGGGTGAGCCAAGGACGGGGGTTGTGGGAGAAGGCAGGGCGGGAAGAGAGAGGGGCATGGGAGTCAAGTGTGGAGGAGAGAGAGGCGTTGAGAGCAGAGACAGCGGAGTCAGGGGAGGAGGAAGAGAAGACTGTAGGAAGAAGGGGAGAGAGAGAGGAGGCAAAGTCCAGGGGATCAATAGCTTGAAGGTCACGGAAGGGGCGTAGAGAAGGGGAAGAGGAGGGGGGACAGTGGGAAATGTTGAAAGAGGCAAGGAAGTGGTCTGATATAGGATGAGGATCGAAGGAGAGATCAGCGACAGAGCAGTTTCTAGAGAGGACAAGATCAAGAGAATGGCCATTAGTATGGGTGGGGGAGTTGGTCCAAAGGTGGAGGTTGAAGGAGGAGGCTAGGGAGAGGAAGCGAGAGACTGAGGGCTGACATGGGTCATCAACATGAATGTTGAAGTCACCAAGGATGAGAGTGGGTAATCAACAGAGAGGAAGAAAGTGAGCCAGGACTCAAAGTCAGAAAGAAAGGAAGAGAGAGGCCAGGGGGACGGTAGATGACAGCAACAAGTAGATGGAGGGGGGAGTAGAGGCACACGGAGTGAGAATAGTTCTTAGAAAAGTTCTTAGAGAATAGATCCATTAATGGCTATTAATCAAGTAAGCTTAAAGGATGAACTTTTTAGCGTCAGGAGCTGGGAGTGAACAACGGGGAAAGGATTGCGCATTGTGACTGTTGGTTCTTCTCCCATGTGATCAAGATCGGCCACTGTCAGAGGACAGGATGCTGGACTCGATGGACCATTTGTCTGTCTCAGTATGGCACTTCTTATGTTCTTATGTGCTCCTCTCAGGGGTCTTATCCCCTGGTCCACCTGCTCAACAACTAATAGGAGGAACCAAGAGGAGTGTGCATGCTCCTTTAGACCCCCCTCTGTCCGATCCAAAGGCCTAGTGGCTGATTGCAGGGGAAGGAGGCTGGCAAGAGGGCTCACATTCTTCCCATGGCCCCCTCCCCCACGATAAGCTGTTAGGTGGTGGGGAAGAGGGCATTTTGGATAAGGGCCATTTTGGATAACGGCTGCATGTGCATAGAATGGTCCAGCATCCATTTCGCGCATGCGTAGTGATTTTTAAAAATTATTTTTTAATAAAATAAACAAAAAACTAGGGATGAAATGAAATTTCGACCCAGTCAAAAATCTCCCCGACAATTGGCTTCTCAGACAGATTTTCCAGGGCAAGAATCTCATGAGTATCAGCATTCTCGCAACCTTTCTTGCGAGATTCATGAGCACCAATAAAAACCTGAACCACCTTGAATGTTCTGTGAATGCACAAAATGGCGGACAGGGGCCACGCACGTGCAGAATGGCTTTGGAGGCCAGTTTGAAAACTCACAGAGCTGTTTGGGGGTTTTGAGAATCTCACGAGGTTCTCAAATACCCTAGCGAAATCTCACGAGATCTAGCTCCAGTTAACAGCTGCTCAGTGCCAGGCACATTGTCGGCACCGGGGTATTATGGACTGGGTCTGCTCCCTGGGAATGTAACTCCTTGTTGGGATTCATCCCCCTGGAATATAACTCATTGTATAGGGCCATCAGTTACACCTCCGCTCTCCTGCCAGCCTCTTGTCTTATAATCAGGGTTCCTAGTTTTCTCTTTGTGACAGAAAACCAGAGAAAACAGAGATTTTGCCTTTTTCCAGAGGATTTCACCCAAAGTGGCAAAAAACGTACAGGATTTGGAGGAGGACACAGCCAGCGTGGGGCAGCAAGGACACAGAGTGGAGCTGAGGGGAAGCAACCTGAAGGCATGTGCTGTGGAGGAGCAGGGGCTCTGTCTGCGTTTGGGGGGGGCACCGACCTCCTGTGTGTTGGGGGGGCAGAGGCACTATGAATTGGGGCAGTCAGGTCTTCCGGACCTTGGGAAGTGGGGACGGGAGGTGGGCCTAATTGGGCCCATAGCAGCTTTCCCAAGTGCCAGCTTCTCTATGGTCCATCTTTCTGGTTGGCAGAGCAGTCTGGAACCAGGATGGGAGGAGGAGGCAGAGAGCACAGGGCAGTGGAGAGAAAGTGACCTAAAGGTATGTGCTGTAAGGGGTGGGAGGGGCTCTGCATTTGGACGTACGCCCTCCCCCTTGGTGTGCGGGCTGGTGTGCACCACCCACCCACCCACATCCAGTATTAAAGACCTATATAAAAGAAAAACCGAGATCTGAGATTTTTTAATCAGAGAATTTATGTGCGTTTTTTTGGGGGGGGTTTAATTAGAGAATTCTTGCGGAAAAATAGGAACCCTACTTATAATGATGGTTATGGCTAGGCAGGGCCTGTCATGAGAGGAACATGAGGCAGCAGTTTGTTAGTCATGCATTTTATTATTAACCTGAAACAACCAACACAGCTCTGGTAACAACAACATAACACCCCCCACCCCCACCCCAAGGATCCAGGAGAATCCTCTCTCCCTGGCTTTGCTGTAATAACTCTGACCACGCCATCCAGTGGTGGAAACAGGGATGGCAGTTAACTTCATATCCACACATCTCCTTTTCCAAACTCTATATAGTACTCTGTAAATGATTCAATATAAATTATGTGCTAACAACTCGTTAGTCATCGCTAAATCTTTTCGGCTTGAGAACAACACGACCATAACGGGTTGTGAGTGGGGTGCCTGGATAATGTTCATTATTTACTGAAGGTTCAGGTACAGTCTGATTGAATGAGGCAGCTCCGTCAAATTCTGCTGCTTCTTCTGGTGCATTCTCCCTTTCTGGAGTAGGCGGATGGGTTCCTCGTCCTATCTCAGGTTAACGACCGAAGGTGACGACGGTTCCTGATATATTCTCCACTGCCAGTCTGTACCTTATATGACCTGGCTGATGTTCACAGTCCTTGTACCGTAGCTGGGGTTCCCAAGGTCTTTACAGTATCCAGCTTAATATAGACACGGTCTCCTGGTTGCAGGGGAGGCAATTCTCTTGCTGAATTGTGTCTGTTGAAAAAGAACTCATAGCTGCTCTTAGCTTTCTTATCTGACTCTGTTACCTTCTTCAGGTTAGGCCATTTAGGTACTAAGTTTCTTTCCAAGGTTGGAACCGGTGTTTTGAGTTGTCTACCCATCAAAAACTGGGTGGGGCTGCATCCGGGGTGTGAACCTGTAACTAAGAAGAGCAATAAGTGGATCTTCCTGAATCAAGATTTTCTTGGCTGTCTGCACCGCTCGTTCTGCCTCGCCGTTTGCTTGGGGGTAATGGGGGCTAGACGTAACGTGGTAGAAATAATATGATCTCAGGAAATGCTTGAACTCTGTCGCAGAAAACTTTGGCCCATTGTCAATCACAAGCTCATCAGGTATGCCAAATCGAACAAAAGTAGTTTTTAATTGTATAATTATATTTCTGCTAGTGGCGTGGGGCAAGGGAAGAATCTCGATATATCTTGAGAAATAGTCCACCACGACCAAGTAGTGGTGACCTCTAAATTCACATAAGTCTGCAGCCAACTTCTTCCAGGGTCTGTTCGGCAGGGGCGTAGTTATTAAGGGTTCTTTACGTTGGGTTGGTTGATTTATTCTGCAGGTTTTGCATGATAGAACTGTGGTCTTTATGTCTTTTCCAATATCAGGCCACCATACGGTCTGGCTGGCACGCTTTCTACATTTTGTTACTCCCTGGTGTCCTTCATGGATAAGAGCCAAATTTCTCGCCTTTGGGGTCTCGGGACAACAATTTGATTGCCATAGACTATCCAACCATCCAGACTACTTAGCTGGACATGGTCTGCAAAGTATTCCTTCACAACTTGCTTACAATTTAGAATGTTCCTTGGCCATCCCGACTGGATGTAACCGGAAACTATTTGAAGTTCAGCATCTTCTTGGGTGGCCTTCCTTAACTGGTATAGTCTCCCTTCTGAAACTGGTCTCGAGATTTGTATGGCATCCACATAGGCCTTTATATCATCCTCTAACTCGAAAGTACCCGTATATGCAGCAGGACTCCGAGACAGGGTTTCTGCTATCACCAGTTTTTTTCCTGATACATATTCGGGTACTGGGTTAAACCTCACCAACCTCATCAGGAGGCACTGGCATCTTAGAGGAGCTTGGTCCAAATCCTTTCCTTTTATCAAGGTCACCAAGGGTTTATGGTCAGTGAGCAGTTTAAAGGAAGGTAAACTGCAAAGGTATCTATAGAATGACTCACATGTCCATACGCTTGCCATACACTCTTTTTCTATTTGTGCGTAGCGTTGTTCTGGTTCACTGAGAGTGCAGGAACAGAATGCAACTGGCTTCCAATCTGAACCAGGAAGTTGCAGCAGCACTCCTCCTAGGCCATAACTACTGGCATCCACACTGACCACCGTAGGCTTGTTGACATCATAGAACTGTAGGACTGGTGAAGTAGAAATCCTATCTTTTAACGTTGTGAAAGCAGCTTCCTGATCCGGTCCCCAGAACCAGGATACGTTGGACCTCAGTACTTGAAAGAGTGGTTTTGCTACTTTGGAGAGGTCCTGCAGGTATTCAGGTATCATCAACCCAGGTGAGTAATCATTTCTAGGAAGCGACTTAATTCTGTTATGTTCTTTGGAGTCTGTATGCTTTTGATAGCTTCTCTTTTCACTGGACATGGCCATACTCCATCTGTAGTGATTATCTGTCCCAAGAACTCTATTTGATCTTTCCAAAAGATGCACTTTTCCTTATTAAGTTTGAGACCAGAGTCGCTAATTAGTTTCAGAACTGTTGAGAGTTTGTTGTCATGATCTTTCCTGGAGGTACCGAAGACAAGGATGTCATTCATGAAGACAATGACTCTTTTTGCATTTGCCAATAACTCAGTCATTTTCCTTTGAAAGATTTCAGCTGCACTAGTGATCCCGAAGGGAAGCCTCTGGAAACAAAATCTACCAAATGAAGTAATAAAAGTAGTAAGTCCTTTTCGTAGCTAAAGGAATTTGCCAGAATCCACTTGAGGCATCTAGTTTTGAAAATATCCCGGCATCCTTCATTTTAGGGAGCAGATCTTCCAAGGTTGGGAGTATAAACTTTTCCCTCACCCCTTCTTCATTAAGTTTTTTGAGATCAACACAGATGCGTATTTCCCCATTTTTCTTAACGACTCAGACCATTGGGGCACACCAAGGGGTTGACTCTGTGATTTCCCTGATTATCCCATGTTTCTTCATCCATTTTACTTCTTCTTCTACTTTCTGGAGCAAGGGGATAGGGATCCTTCAGGGTACTGGCACAGTATATGGTTTGTCATTAGCTTTTAGGACAATGTCTACCGGATCACTTTTCAAAAACCCGATGTCTCCAAACAACCCCTCAATTTCATGCACTCTTTTCACTAGGCCCATGGTTGCTCCAACAGAGTGGCTCAGGAGGTTATACATCTTGTGTCCCTGTATCACATAGATTTTAAACCCAAACTTTTGCCCCTTATACCTTGTTACTGGACAGAATTGTCCAATGCAATTGAGACCACCACCTGGGCTGTCAAGAATGGCATCTTGGGGGTGCCATAACTATTTATAGGTTTCCTCAGAGATAATTGTCACATATGCACCTGAGTCGATTTTGAAATTAACGGTAGTTCCACAAATGTTCAGGTCCACTCTCCAAGCTGGTTCCTTGTCCTGGCAGTCTATCGAGTGCAGGCAAAATCTATCTTTCATTTCTGCGGTCACTTCCTGCACCAGTCTCGAATGGCACATCCTTGCAAAGTGCCCTATTTTGGAACATTGCCTACATTGTGCTCCCCTAGCTGGGCAGTGGCCCCTCTGACCTAGTGCATGTGCAGCCCCTCCTCTCTTCGCTTCACTGGCTTCCCCTTCCTGAACGAATCCTGCACAAGCTCCTAGTCTTCACCTATAAAGCTCTTCACAACCTTGCTCCCCCCTACCTCTCTGCACTTAT
>QEPC01008446.1:2866029-2878089 GCA_003113815.1 Sphenodon punctatus | reverse complement strand
GGCACCAGCCCGAAGGGCAACATCCAAAGGGTGTCGACCATTGGCTAGGGCCGTTTGTTGGGCCGGGGTGTCCAGGGACCCTTCTGCTGGACAGACATTGCATCAGACACCATGCTGCCAGCAGCTCCTGGGGGAATAGACCTACTGGGGCCTTCTACTTGCCGGACCTTCAAGAGAGCTCGTTTAAGCCATACTGTGTCCTTCGGCTGTGCCCTTCGGTTGGGACTGACGGCTGGGGTCAGGAAGGAAGGCTAACATCATACATATATGGCGGGAAGCAGACTTGACATATGCAGGAATCTGTCCCCAGGGGAGAGTGAGAAGGAAGAAAGGGGACCTTCCCCTCTTGGGGGTAGAAGGAGGGGGAGGGAAAGGGAGGGTAGTGATTTTGATTTTGAATTGTAACTGTAGAATTGTGGGGTGGGATATTATTTTTCTTGTTATATGTTGTGGATTGTATTGTAAGGGGATTTTATTTGAAGTTTCTAATTTGTTGACTGATTTAGATATTGTTAATTATTGTGAGAGTTGTGAAGGAGCCCCTCCTTCTGGTGAGAGCAGGAGGATGGGGGGTGGGGGGTGGAAGCCCCCCCCCCCCTTAATGGCAGCAGGGTGGGGTAGAGAGGTGGAATGAAGGTTTATATGCACTATGTATAGTGTAATTTATGTGTAATTTATGATGGGGTCTGTTTATTATGCATTGTTGGTCCTTGTGGACCTATTCTTTCTTTGTATTTTTCTGTGTTGTAAGCCGCCTCGAGCTGCTATGGCAGGAGAGTTACGGGATATAAATTAAAATTGGAATGAAATGGAATATTCTGGCACCAGAAGTAGACATTCCAGGACATTCCTACACATCAGGTAACCAAAATGGTTCACAAATGGGTACTGATTAGTATCTGATATTTTTGATGGGATACCTGTTTTTGAAGGTACTCGCATAAACTTCAATTGCAATCTATCTAGTTCAGGTATGGACATTAGAAGGAGCATTAGTGAGTGGTTCACTCCAGGTATCAGTTGCGAACCACTCACTAATGCTCCTTCTAATGTCCATTCATTCAAGGTTCCATTCTGCAAGCAAGCTAAGCACCTACAACTGCAACTTCTCAACTTCATGAGTGCATCCCTGTCTCCCACTATGTTCCTATCTCCCTTTTCTTCCCTTCCTTGTCCATCCTAGATTGTGAGCCCCCTTGGGCAGAGACCTGTCTCCAATTAATTATTGTTCAATGCTGGGCACATTGCTGGCATCATCATCATCATCATCATCAACAACAAACTGCTGACCACCATACAGCTATTAAAGATGACACATGTCATCACAAGATAACTACCCCAATCCACAACTTTCTGGGGATATGTGAACCCATGGCTATTCTAGAATGAACATCCACTAAACAGCAGTCATCTTGGGTGAGTGAATTGTGGGCCACAAACATACGTGATGTTGACAGTTTATTCTTCAAAATTCTGGGAATTGCTGACTTAGGAAACGTGAGTGGAAATCATTCTAAAAGGAAGGTCCATGAAGGTCTCGGCCCCTCATGCCTTAGGGACCGCCTCGCCCTCCGCGCCCCAGAGCGGCTCCTGGGGGTGCCTTCCTGGAGGTCCCCCGTGTTAAACGGGGGGCCACAATGGAGAGGGCATTCTTGGTAGTGGGGCCGCGGCTATGGAACTCCCTTCCAAAGGAAGCTCACCTGGCCCCTAGCCTGTTAACATTCTGGCGAAACTGTAAGACCTGGCTCTTCACCCAGGCCTTTGGGAGGGAGGGTGAGTAGGGTGGGGTTTTTTTAGCTCCCCCACCTATTTTTGGTTTTATGATTGTATCTAGCCCTGTTTTAATATTTTATAATATTTATGATGATTTTAAATTGATTTTACTGTTTTAATGTATGGAAGCCGCCCCGAGCTGCATGGCAGGAGGGGCGGGGTAAAAATTTACAAAATAAATATAAATAAATAAATGAATGCCTATATAGTAGGTATTGGTAAATCTATTACAGTCCTTAACAGTGGTATTTGAGGCATCTAATTACACCTTCTGAATAAAAAATCAAATTCCTTACTAGTAAAAATAAGTGAAAATTAGAGCTGAAATGAATGAGTAATCACAAGAATATACCTATTGAATTCCCAGTACCCAAATCAACATTTATTTAATGATTGAATGAATGAATGAATGAATGAATGAATGAACAAATTAATTAATTAATTAATGCTTACCCCAGCCACATATATAGGGAGAGGGGTCAGGGGATGGTGTAGGGTTGTGTGGTAAATACACACAACTCTGCACCTCAGAGTTTGCTTTCTATTCCCCCTACCTAGTAATTGTATTTGGTCTTAATTTATAGCCTGTCATTGGTCATTAGGGATGGGCAGACAGAATGCAGTTTGGATGTTCAGATATTCAGTCATTTGGTTCGAAACCCGAGTTTGGGTTCGATGGTTGTTCAGCTGAGTTCGGGTTGGCCAAACTTGTCCGAACAGTTAAAAACAGCTAAACCGAAACTGAACCGAAACCGAAACCTATTTTTTTTTTTTGGTCCTGAAATGACTTTTTTCCTGCCCCTGAATTCATCCGAACTAATCCGAACACGACCGAACTGTTTGGTAATTCGAGAGTTCAGTTCGGACATTTGGTTCGGACGTCCAAACAGACTGAGTTCGGTCTGTGCTTCCATAACATCTCTAGTGCAAGTCCTTTCTCTTCAATTGCTTCACGGCTTCAAACGTTATTTCAATTGTGGATGACTAGTACTTTGTAAAATACTTGCTGAAATTTGTTAATAATGGTTTACCATCATCCTGCAATTTACTTTTGTAGGTGAATTTATTTCCAGTTTCATCCTTTGAATCAAAAACAGTTTTCTGTCTCCCCAAAGTCTCCCATGCACATTTATTAGCTAGGTGTCAGGTTCTCAGTTATAGTAATGAGGTGGGGGTGGGGGGGAAGGATGTCCCTAAAACAGTCTAAACTATTTATATCACTATTACTAAGTTGTCACAGGTCGGTTCAGTAATAGACTAGGGGTGTTTTCAGATGTGATATTGGGCACAGATGAATCCACTGTAGCATGGATTAATCAGTACCCAAAATCACATTTGAAACGGCCAACAGATGTTGGCCTGGGCCATGACGCCTGGTGGCACTTAGCCCAGATTGTTGTTCGGGACCATCTCTGCGGAACAGCCTGAGCTAAGCTCTTCCACAGTTCATGCAAGGGACTCCAGTCTAGAACCAGTGCCGGAGCAGAGCTGTCATGCCTGAAAACACCCTAGATTAGAGTGGGCACTAGAACTGAAATGAGTATCGCCCCCCCAAAACAGATGCATTGATTTATTTATTTATTTATTTATTTATTTCTGTGGGGATTTTTATCCTGCCGCTCTTGCACAAAGTGGTTCACAGAATATAAAAATAGAAAAAATAAAAATAATATAAATACTAAAATAACAACCAATAAACTCCCCTGCCCCAAAGTTCATAGTTACAAAATTAATAAAATTCCCACAGTTCGTAAAAATCCTAACTAAGCCCTTACCCCCCTGCCGGGTCTCACAACTTCACTGGAAGGCAAGGAGATTCAGGCTAAGGCGATATTCCTCCTGGAGGGCCCGGCATTCGAAAGTGATGGTGTGGCTGCCGAGAATACCTTGCTGCCTGTATGGACCCATCGGAAATGCGGGACCTCCAGGAGGGTGCTCCTGGATGACCGCAGAGGACACCCAGAGGCCCAGAGGGTGAGGCAATTTTTCAGATAAGCAGGACCCAGACTGTTTAGGGCTTTATAGGTTAAGACCAGTACCTTTAATCAGGCCTGGAAGACAATAGGCAGCCAGTGAAAAACTTGGAGCACTGGTGTAATGTGTTCCCTGGCCCAGTCAAGAGACAGGTCACAGCATTTTGCACCAGCTGCAGCTTCCGAACCATCACCATGGGCAGCCCCACCTAGATCATATTACAATAGTCCAGTCTTGAGGTGATGAATGCATAGATGAGGGTGGTGAGGTCCGAGTTCGAGACATAGGGGTGAAGCCGTCTCACCAGATGTGATTGACAAAAGGGACTTCTGGCCACAGTCGACACCTGGGAACCCAAGCACAGCTGTGAATCCAGGAGCACCCCTAGGCTTTGCCCAGATGGAAAAAATGAAGGGCAAACATCCCCAATAATAGGAGTATTTCCCTCTCCAAGGTCACTGACCCCCACCCCTTAACATCACCTCCGTTTTATCAGGATTAAGCTTAAATCAGCTCAATCTAATCGAATCCCCCAGAGTGGCCATGCACCGGGACAACAAGGAGACAGCAGGGCCTGGGTTGGATGAAAAAGATATACACAGTTGGGTGTTGTCTGCATATTGATGATAACTAACTCCCCAGCTGCTTACGACATCCCCCAGTGGCTTCATATACACATTAAATATGAGAGGGGACAAAATTGAGCCCTCAGGGACCCCACAAGAGAGAGCCCCAGAAAACAAAATGAAGTCCACTAGGACCACCAGCTGTGATCTACCGGCAAGTTTATTTATTTACTTATTACAATAACTTTTATTCTATACCCTCCTGCACTTGGGCAGCTTGGGGCGGCGCACAACATAAAAGCATAACAATAAAATCATCTAAAACTACAATATATAAATATATAAAATGGACACATAAAATACAATCGCCACTAGTATAAAACCCCTCTCCCCACCCCCTCCCCGAAGGCTTGGTGGAACAACCAGGTCTTACAACATCTACGGAAAGAGGGGAGGTCAGGGGACAGATGGGCCTCTAATAGGAGGGAATTCCACAGCTGAGGTGCAACCACCGAGAACCGTCTCTACCCGGCATACCTGGGAGACTTCAAGTCAGGTGCAAGGGCCGCAAGATTACCCAAGGCTTGAGGCAGTCTCACAGGTAAACAGGACCCAAGTTGTTTAGGGCTTTATAAGTCATAGCCAACACCTTGAATTGGGCCTAGAAGACAATAGTCAGTGCAGAGTACGGAGCACAGGTGTAATGTGCTGGCGGCGGCCTCGTCCATGTTAGGAGGTGGACCTCCACATTCTTCACCATCTGGAACCTCCGGACCGTCGCCAAGGGTATCCCCACATAGAGCGCGTTGCAGTACTCCAGTCAAGAGGTAATGAAAGCATGGATGATGGTGGCCAGATTTGAGCCCAAGACATATGGCCACAACCGTCACACCAGATGCAATTGCCGAAATGCTCCCCTCGCCAGAGCCGTCACCTGATAATCCAGGTGGAGCTGCGGGTCGAGGAGCACTCCCAGACTACGAACCTGAATGGCCAGAGGGGGGCAGACCCCACCAATGATGGGAGCCACCACCCACTCAGCCTACCCACCAACATCACCTCCATTTTGTGAGGATTCAGTCTCAGACGGCTCGTCCTCATCCAGTCCCCCACAGATGCCAAGCACCGGGTAAGTACAAAGACTGCTGGGCCTGGATCTCCAGAAAATGAGAGGTAAAGTTGTGTATCATCGGCGTACTGATGACACTGTACGCCAAATCCTCTCATGACCTCACCCAAAGGTTTCATATACACGTTGAACAGGAGAGGGGGACAGAATAGAACCCTACGGGACTCCACATGTGAGATTCCGGAGAGACGATGTACATTCCCCAAGGACCACCCACTAAGTTCTCCCTGCCAGGAATGAGCGAAACCATTCAAGAACAATTCCACTCACCTCAGCCCAGTCCCGTAGCCTTGCCACCAACATCTCATGGTCAACGGTGTCAAACGCCACTGACAGATTCAGTAAGATCAAAATTGAGGATCTGCCCTGATCCAATTCATGGTGCAGGTCATTGACCAAGGCCACAAGTGCAATCCCCGTGTCAAACCCGGGGCAAAAACTGAACTGTGAGGGATCAAGAAAACTGACCCGGTCCAGATGCCCCTGTAACTGCTCGGCCATCACCCGCTCAATAACCTTCCCTAAAAAGGGAAGGTTAGAAACTGGCTGATGGGAGTCAACGTCCAAAGATGGCTTTTTGAGCAGAGGCCACACCACCACCTCTTTGGAACAGCTTGGCACTCAGCCCTCCCTAAGAGAGGCGTTGACCACCCCTGCCAGCAATGGCCCTAACGTCTTCTGGCTGGCCTTCACCAGCCAGGACAGGCACAGATCTAATTCACAACAGGTGACCCGAATCATCCCAAGGACATCCGCTGCATCAGCAGACAACACCCACTGAAACTGATTCCACGACAACAGACATGGTGGAGCTTCCTGTACCTCTGCTACATCCACTGTCATAAATGCAGCATAGAGATTGTGGTGAATCTGGATGTTTTAATCCACAACAAAATCAGTGAACAGTCACAGAAGGCACTGGAAATTTCCAGTTCCAGGCAGAGAGATGCTGGACTGACCAGCCTCTGCACCACCCGGAAAAGGTCCACTGGATATGATTTTGTAGGCGCAATGAGGGTAGCAAAGAACTCCTTCTTTTCTGCTCACACCACAACAGCATAAGCTCTTAAACTAGCTTTATGCTGCAATCAGTCAGCTTTAACATGAGTTCTGCTCCACCATCGCTCCAACAGCCATCCATCCTGCTTCATCCAGCATAGGTCCTCTGTGAACCACAGTGACCCTTGTGGCGGTTCTCTGGAAGTGGACGCTTGGAAGCCATTCGCTCGATAGCCTCAGCCAACAAGCTGTCCCAGAAGGCAATGAGGTCACTGAGTTAACGATCATCAAGATTGGAAAGCATTTCCCCTAGAGCATTCCAGAACCTCTCTGGTTTCATAAGTCTCTGGGAGTGAACCCAACAAACCGACCCTGCACCTTTCTGGGGGCAGACATGCACCGCTGCCAGGAGACTGTTAAGAATGAAACCATCATAAAAAGATTCCATCCACCCCAGACAGGTCCTGCGGGCGAGGCACCAGCATATCATGGTTCATGGTATCAAAAGCCATGGATAAATCCAGTAGCACCAGAAAAGTCATACGGCCCCTATCTAGTTCCAGTAGGAGGTCATTGACCAAAACCACCAATGCCATCTCTGTGCCATACCTTGAGCAAAAGACAAACTATGTTGTGGTCCAAAGCACCTGCAGCTGCTGGGTCACCACCCATTCAATAACCTTCCATAAAAAGGGAAGGTTAGAGACAGGCCAGTAACTCACCAAAGTATCCACATTGAGATACCTTTTTTTGAGGAGAAGCTGGACCACAGCCTCCTTGAGGCAGTCTGGAACCCTCCTTTCCTGAAGGGAGGTGTTCATTATCCTAGTCAGCACCAACCCTAATATCTTTCTAGCAGCCTTGACCAACCAGGATGAGTATGGGTCTAATTAAAAAGTTGTGGCCTGAAGAGACCCCAGGACATCGACCACCTCAGCAGGTGTTACCAATTGAAATTCATCCCACAACACATGATCAGATGGGGTATTCCTAACCTCTGACTCTGCCAATTTTTCTAATGCTGGAGTCGAAGTCATGCTCGATGTGAGCAATTTTGTCCATAAAGTATGTCAAAAACATGTCACAGTGGGGCATAGATGGATCTGGTTCCAGATGGAGAGAGGGTGGACCGAACAACCCCCTCACCACCTGGAACAGCTCAGCTGGACATGACTGAGCAAAGGCTATGAGGGAGGTCAAACGCATTTTTGCTTCCCTCACAGCCACAGTATAGGCCTTCAATAATGGTCTATGCCGCAATCTATTGTCTTAGGCATGAGTCTGGCGCCACCATTGCTCCAACCACCTCCCTTCATTCTTCAGTCACCTTAGGTTCTCCGTGAACCATGGGGACCTGCGGTGATGGAATGCTGGGAGCGTACACCTTGCAATGAATGGCCTCCATAAGCCAGATGTTCAAAAAGGCTGCAAGGTCATTGATGTAGCGACCATCAAGATCAACCAGTATCTCCCCCAGAGCATTCAGAACCCTTCTGGCTCCATAAGTCTCCAGAGGCAGGCATGCCAGGATGGAAGCTTGCAGGAGATAATGGTCCTACCAAGGCAAGGGTGAACTCTNATTCCACCAATCATTGGACCCACCCGCCTCAAAGTCAGTGCAGAAAGTCAGGCCAAGAGTATGTCTGCCCCTCATGTTTCAGACTCACCCCCACCTGGGACAACCTCATGGTTGCCATGGTGGCCATGAATTCCTGCTTCGCTCCAAGCAATCTACTATCGGCATGGATATTGTCCCTCAAGACAATAAGCTTAGGAGACTTCAAGACCAGGTCTGATACCAGAGCAGCTACAGCAGTCAGGGATGCTGCTGTGCAGTGGGGTGAATGGTACACTAGCAGAATCCCGGTCCTGTCCCTGGCCTGGCCCCCTGGTCCATCTCTGGCCAAATCGAACACAAGATGGAGACCCTCTATTCCAGACTCAGTCTGCACTGAATACCTCTGAGTAACCAAACCATCTTTTAAAATAATGGCTACACGCCCCCACCCCCACCCCACTTCCAGTTGAACCCATTGAACATATCCTACCCAAACAAAAAAATAATAATAAGAAATATCTTTTTATGTTCCATTGAGGATATGATTTTTTTATTTTGTCTTTTCAGTGTTTTTTATAGCTGAGACAGTACTTGCCAAAATGAGCAAACTCATGAAATCTGAACAATCCCACCCAAATTGATTCTCGATTGATTATCCATTTTCGCAATTTTGTTTTATTTGGTTTGTTTGGTTCATTCATTTCAGCCATTTCCAGTGTTTACCATTCATTTTCCACAACTTATTTTTATTGTTCCCAATAAAAAAATGAATAGAAAACCAGAAATGGACAAAATAGACAAAATAAACAAACCAAGCAAGTCAAAGAGATTGAACCAAACAAACTGAAATTGCAAAAAATCAGTTGCACCAAGATTTCGATGAATGTTGTTCAGGTTGAACACAACCTGCTCAAAACTGAGGAGGAAAAAAAACAAAACGGTGAACATTTATTCCACTTATTGTTTCATCTCTAGTTGCTTTTTTTTATTTTTATTTTTTTTATTTATGCCTTTTTGGTCTTTCATTTACATTGTTTTGACAATATTAGTACTTTTGGATATGCACAATTGCCAAACATGGTGCAATAGAAATACCAAAATGACATAACAATCAAAATAAACAAACAACAAACACATAAATAGTTCACTTGAAAAATGGATTTATGACTATCCACGTGGATCTTATTTGGTTACCCGAAAATAAGAATACCCACAAATAATAAACCGACTACCGATTTTGAGAATAGTTGTCAGTTTATTGCTTCTGCATCTCCCATCTTAATTACTTATTCTGATGTTGTACCAGTCTGAAACACTCTTCTGTTGATCTGTCTGTCCGCAACTTAATGTTAATTTTGTTATGAAATCTCTGGTCTCCATGTTTATTGGGATAATTGAAAGCCCTGAGGATGAGAATGCATGCTGCATGTGATGCATTATGGGGACCCCTGTTATGGGAACTGTGGACCCCCATTACGGGGACTGTGGCATGTGCACAAGCCACATAGAGGCAGCACGGAATCCACGCACCTTCATGTGTGCGGGTGTTCTGGATTGCCCCCAATGTGTCCAAGGAACTTTGTTTTCTAAATATTGTGCATTAGCCCACAGCCACTTTCCTAACACTGGTGGTCAAAGAAAGAGAGTTTTCTTTTCTGGATGTGAGCTAGCAGTTTTCGCCCATTCCTGCCTGTTGGTGAACCCTTCCATTTGTGCCGTAATCTGTCTCTTTGACTTGAAACATCTGATGGTAAAACCACGCAATGCTTCCATGATTCTTTTTCATCTGTTTTTTCCCCCCAGCATTCAGTAGGGGTGTGCAATTCATTTTTGTTTTGTTTAATTACTAAACCAAACAATGGCCCATGTGCATAATGGTCTGGCGGTCTTTTTTGCACATGTGCAGTGTTTTCAAAATAAACATTTTCCTTTATGAAACCCTCCCCAAAACAAAGGGGGGTGGGTTGTAAACTAAAATAAAAATAAAAATGAAAACTAACAATGTAACTGTAATGTCCAGTTTTCTTTCTGCTCCAGTTCTAACTGGTCTCTACCCCACGATCTTACTAACCTTGCTCTATGTGAGACATTTAATATTTTGAACTTTTCAGATGAACATTAGGATCTCTTGTGCAATACATGGCCAAAGGATATGGAGGGAAGATATGATAATTGTTTCCAAATATTTACTTTGTAAAGTGCCAGGTACACTGCTGGTGCTATATAAATGTTTGTTTAATAATAATAATAATAATAATAATAATAATAATAATAATAATAATAATAATAATAATTTAAAAGGCTTCCATGATGAAAATGAAGAACAATTGTTCTCCACTACTCTGAGTGAAAGACTAAAGGAAATGGGTTTCAATTGCAGTAAAGTAGATACGCTGTTAAATATTAGGAAGAACTTCCTAGATTGAAGAGTCGGGCAATTAAACAAGTTATCAAGGGACAAAGTGGAATCTCTTTTACAGGAGTTTACTTTTTTTAGCAGGAAGATGAATATTTAGCAGGAAGTTGAATATGGCTTTGATGTAGTTGATCCTACTCAAACGCAGGGGACAGGTTTTCATGATTTCTGAGGTCTCTTCCAGCTTTCTGATTCAACTATTCTGTTGCAATTCTGTCTTTTAGACTTCTTTCATATCTATCCTTGGGTAAAAAACATATATGACGCTGGACCAGTTAGGCTGGGTTTCACCCAGCTGGACCAACATCATGGCAGGCCATCTGTTTGCAGCCCCTCAGATGTGGGCCCAGTTCCTACCCCAGCCAGGTAGGAGCCAGGCTGGAAATGTGGGCATTGCCTGGTATGAGTCGAGCCCACAGTCCCTGCCCTGCTGCCCATCCAAGACAGAACGGTTGAGCTGGGTGGGATCATGTTTTCTTGGCCCCGGCTCATTCCGGTATGGGAGGTTGGCATGGCAGCAAGCTATGGCTGCCTGTCTGTCATGGGGGGAAGGGGGGAAGGGGGGAAATTGGGACTGCAACTCAGCAGTCATACGTTTCTCCCCTTCCCCCCATGCTCCCTCCCCAGCCGGGGGGAGGGTGCAGGAACGTTTGTTCCCATGGCCGGAGTGTTCCAAGTCAGAGGAAGTCTTCCCCCCTGCCTTATGTGGGACAGTAGTCCTAGTGATGTCTGTTAACTCCCTTTGTTGTGGCTTTCTCAACAATTCCAACATATTCCACGATTGCATAAGGAGGTGGGTGCTGAAGCAATTTAGTTTAATGGGCTGCTCCTCCATTCAGTGTACCCTTCTCCATACACAGACCAGCACAAATAAAACATTCTTTCAGCTCTCTCTTCCTTCCCAGTCCTGCAGCCATCCAACTATCGTGTGTAATCATAGAAAGTTTGATACTCTCATCATTTCTTGCAGATGAAGGTCCTGACGGAACCTCAAGCTATTACCCTGTTCAGGCGGAGTGTGAAATGGAAGGTACAAGATTCATACTCTCTGTATATAGTTGCTGATCTGTATCCAAAAGTCTTGCAAATGATCTGAGTCTCAATCCATCCTTTAAAGGAAGAGACAGGCAGGGAGGGGCCGATGGGGAAAGAGAAAACAACAGCAACAATCTCTCTGGTTCTTTCCCCTCAAGAGATTCATTTCCTTTGTTTACACTGGAGTTCAATGCCTATATAGTCCAGCCTTACTTTTTCCTCAGATCACAGCCGGAGAATTTCAGATGGAAGTAATTCTAGCAACTATTATTATTAGTGCATTATGGTAGCAGTTAAAGGTCTCCGATGAAGTCAGGGTCCCATGGTGCTATAAATATGTGGACACACAAATAGAGACAGAGACTGCCTCATAATCTAGACAAAGAGAGATGAGAGCGCAAACTTAACCTGACTCTGATGGGACCCTGCTCCGAATATTCAATGTGGACAAATAGCAAGTGGTGGTTTATGCACCTATCTGTATAACGGTACTGTTAGGGCTGTAGCTTGATCTCAATTTTCTCTTGATTTTCACAGAGAATCACGGTTCTCGATTTGTTTTTAGTGACAATCAATAATCAAGAAAACCGCTGGTCCTTGATACTTTCTC
>QEPC01008446.1:2841756-2861555 GCA_003113815.1 Sphenodon punctatus | reverse complement strand
AGTACAGGCAATCATGTACAATCAGCTAGGGGTAGGAATTTCAGTTTCCCCAGTATCTGAAACTGCCGGTATTTTGCTGTACCAGCAGTTTAGGATTAACCCGGTAATCTGGTGTACCGGTACCGGTTCCCCGTGCTGGATTTTTTTACATTGCGGCCATTGAAATGAATGGCCGCAATGTAAAAAAACCAAAACCAAAACCCCACTCACTTTCCCTCCCCCATCCAGGCTGCATGGGTGGAAGGGGGGACACCCCCCACCCACCATGCCCAGCCTGGTTTTTTTAATTTTATTTTATTTTAACCCAAAGTCCGCCTGCTAGTGTAGGGTCTGGCCCACCGCCACAGTGGTGGCAGTGACCCGAAGCCTGCACCAGCATCAGCCAGGGTGATCCCTGGGGTGGGGGGTGGTTTAACACCCCCCACCCAGGGATCGCCCAACCCCCCCCACCCAAATCACCTTACTTGTCATCTGGGCCGCGGCGGCAGCAGCACGGCGCAGGTCTGGGCAGCTTCAGCGCTAGTGACTGGCTTCCCTTCAGCCCTTCACTAGGCCTTCCGGGGAACTTCCAGGTTTCCCCAGAAGGCCTAGTGATGTGCTGAAGGGAAGCCAGCCAATAGCGCTGAAACTGCCCGGACCCGCACCGTGTTGATGCCGCCACTGCCGCCTGGAGGACAAGTAAGGCAATCTGGGTGGGGAGGTAGGGTGATCCCTGGGGTGGGGGGTGTTAAACCACCCCCCACCCCAGGGATTGCCTAGTACCTGCAGGTACGGGCTCCAGTTCAGCGACGACACAGCGGCGGTCCGGAGCCCACACCAGCAGCCGGACTTCGGGATAAAATAAAATTTTAAAAATCCAGGATGGGCAGTGTGGGTGGGGGGGTGTCCCCCCCTTCCACCTGTGCAGCCTGGGAGGGGGAGGCGAGAGGTATGGGGGTTTTTTTCATTGATTTCAATGGGGACAGTTCCCCATTGAAATCAATGGGAAAAAAACGGTAAGGTTTTTTTTTGCCCCATGTCCCACCCCTACAATCAACGCTTATGTGGATTTTAAGTCACTTGACACACACCTCCGAGCTTAAAATAGAGCCACATTAAACCAGATACCAGTTTTCAGAGGGACAAGAAGTACTTCCTTAAAGGAGATTTCGCCAAGGTGTTACTGGCACAGAGAGGTTATTTTTTTTCCTTTTTAACTATATTATTATTTTTGGGTGGCAAGCAATTCCAGATTCCACAAAAATCACAGCTGAAGAGTGGGGATGGCTTAGCCAGACATTGTTGGGTTGTTTAAATGCATATAAAGGCAGTAACGCTGAGAAGAGGGGGGGAAAGAGGTTTGAAGACTTAGGGTAATTTCAGAAGTTACGTTACCATGGTCAAAAATGGTGAAACCCCTGTGGTGGCCGTGGCACCATAACAACTGTTGGGCCCAAAAGAGATTCCTGCCAGATGTTCACCCCCAGTGGGAATCTCTTTGACCATGTTTTCAGTCCTCCGGCTGCCCAGAGCTCCAGAAGCGTGGTCAAAGTGATTCCTGCCATGGGTGAACACCCGGCGGGAATCTCTTTTGGGCCAAACAGATGTTACAATACCGCGGCCGCCACGGTGGGGTCCAGCATGGTTGACCATGGTAACGTAACATCTGTTACTGCCCCACGACCTGGAATCAGCAGATGGTACCGGCTGTTACTGCCGCCGATTCCGGGCTGTGGTCAATACCCTGGGGGGCGGGCGGGCACTGTGGCTGGATTGGCTGCTGCACCTGCCCGTCTCCCAGAAGGCAGGCAGCTGGGGTAGCATGGGGGGTGGGGCTGTGTGGCCGCACGTTGCAGCACACAGCCCCGCCCCGTCCCCCGATCCCCCTCCGGAATCAGCTGTCTGTTGACAGGCAGGCCGGATTCCGGAGGGGGGGGGAAAGGTGATTCCGTGCCGTGGCCAAAGGGCGGCCCAGCATGTCTGAAATCACCCTTACTGTCAGGGAGTTCTCCCCCCACTCGCTCTCTCTCTCTTTCTCTCTTCCTTTCTGTTCACAGTCAATTTGCTGCTAGTTGGATCTTGAAAAGAACATGCTGACATGTAGTGGAAGAGATTAACCTTTTAGGAGGCCCTTCAATAATTATACATCAGAACTCTTGATAAAGCAGCCTCTTTTCTGGATATAGTTCCACATCTTTCCTAAGGGACCATTTAGAACATTTTTATAACTTAAATCTGCATTTATATTTACACCTATCTTTCTATTATCCAATCTCTCTCTCTCTCTCTCTCTCTCTCTCTCCTTTTCTTTTTGTTTTAGGGATTTCAAGTGAGTTTCTCTAAGCTCCACCACTCTGTTGTCTCTGAGGAGTTCCCGCTGCCCAAACATGTTGTTTTAATCCCATTTTCAAGTCAAATAATAGATGGTAACTATTGTCTACAAGTCCAAATGGTAGAAGAGTATAGGTTTCTCAGTGAAGTGAGCTCAGCTATTCAGGAAGGTCTAGCTGTGGTTATCTGAGACGTGTTATTGTTCATTCAGTAAGATAAGATTGGACTATCCAGGGGGCAGTCATTCCTCACTTTGCAGTATAAGGTTGTAAATTTTATTTTCCTGGGGGGAAGAAATCTCGCCCACCCAATGCTGTTTTTACAGCAATGAACAAGGTACAGTGGTTTCTGGTTTGTTCTTATTTTTGTGCTGATCATGGAATTTAATTAATTAATTTATTTATTTACTTCTTTTTATTTATAGTCCACCCTACCTATTGTAACATGCCCTACATTGGGCTACCCATGATAATGGTAGCTGCAGATGGTGAAAAATGCGACGGACCGTCTCCTTATGGGGACGGGTCACTGAGCGCACATTACTCCTGTGCTCCATTCTCTGTACTGGCTGCCTACAGCCTTCTGGGCCTGCTTCAAGGGGTTGGTGCTTACCTATAAAGCTCCACACGGTCTCGACTAGGGCTGTAGCGGAATATCGCAGCGGTAGCTATTTCCGGCAGAAACAGTGTTTCCGCAATTAGTGGAACGGCATGGCAGAGGCTTTCATTCCACGGTTTCATTCCACGGTTCCGCGGTTCCGCTTATTTAATTCCGCAACTTAGTGGAATCATGGAAACATGACATTTTCGCTATTTCCGCAATTCCGCCAGCGCCAAAAAATAGCGGAATAGCGGTTTTCCGCAATTTCCGCAATTTTTCCGCAATTTTTCGCAATTCCGTGATTTGCAGAATTCCGGCGGAATTAGCGGAAAATCCACAGAAAAGTCACGGTGTGGCGCGGGCAGTTCCGAAATGGCGGAACGGAATCGCGGCACGGTAAAAGCTGCTGCCGCATCAGCCCTAGTAAAGGGTGGTGGTGGGTTTTTTTGGTTTTTGTTTACTTCCCCCATTTTTTATTTGTATTTTTTTTAGCTAGTTTTATATGTAGTTGTTTTATTTCTTATGTTAGCCACCTTGAGATGCTGCAGTAGAATGGGAGCGGAATAATTTTTTTTGTAAAATAAATAAAATAGGAAGGCTTGGAAAAAATATGAGGTTGTTTGGTCACACATGCAACAGTTGCATAACATTTCATCTAATTCATTTAATAATAATTTATAACATTCTTTGCAGATTGTATTTATCCACTGTGCTCTCAAATACATAGGTATTTAAGACTATTAACAGTTGTTGCCTTATGGGATCAGGTGGAGTTTTTTTTGGGGGGGGGTGGAAGTTGGGGGGGATGGGAGTTGGGGTTGCTAAAGTTTTTGCATAATGAAAATTGAATTTTTCTATGTGTGATTCTTGTTATATTCTAATGATATGTCTACTTTTTGTCGTGCTATGTGTTTGTACGGTTATATAAAAACAACAAAAAGAAAGTTTAAATAAATCAATAAATATCCCTAAAGGCTCAGGGCAGCTCACAGAACACATATAAAATACAAATGTAAAATAAATAATTAAACCCCCACAAAAATAAAAACACCCAATCGATCCCTGCCCATTGAATGCCCTGCCAAATAAAAAGGTCTCGCACTGCCTCCGGAAGACACACAAACTAGAGCTCAGGCGAACCTCCAAGGGGAGGGAGTTCTAAAGCCATGGGGCAGCCACGGAGAATGCCTTTCTGAGGGCCTGAGTCATATGAAACTGGGCCAGTGATAGAACCTGCAAGAAGGTAGCCTCGGCAGATATTAAACCATGTGAAGGTGCTTAAGAAGAACAACTAAGATCCCTGCTCCATGGAGAGCATTTTTCACATGAGACGCCCCTCCCTCACCCACATGGGTGACTGGGGGTCAGGGGGGCATCCGTGTGAGTGCCACTGAGGGGTGGGTGGGGGTGCGTGTGTTCTCCTGTGCTCCACTGATCTCCACCGACCTCCACCTATCCCCCACGCATGGAGGCATTGAACACAGTGGGGATGTCTCCATGCATGGAGATTGGTGGAGATGGGTGTGCGTCATTGTAACACGTCGCCCACGTTCCGGACACCCGCCGCGGTGCACACCCATCCCCTTCGCACTGTTTGAAAAGGGCTGAGGTTGTAGATGGTTGTTTGTGTGAAAGCCTGACTCCATGAAAGTCAATGAAGTTTACCCATTGACTGCAGTGAAATGGAAACTGTACCCAAAGGCACTAAAGTGATCTGGGCAAAACTAAGGCCTTTGAACTGATGCATCATTTCTCCTTATAGAGATACAGGACGTTCAATTTCCATAGGAACCAAAGTATAACCATGTATTGGGAAAGAGTAGACGTACATTGCTTGAGTGCTAAGAGAAAAATGAATCCCCCCTTTAATGGAATATTTATAACCAAAATTAAAACCAGCCTTGTTTTGTCTTTTTGTGGTGCTAGTTCATTTTGTTTGGTCCGTTGGCCTCAGTAGGCCTGAAGCAGCAGTTGTTCTGCTTTGGGCTGCTGCTTTTTCGGCTTGTCTGCTACTGGGTCTATGGAAACAAACAGCAATTTATGACAGTTTTCAAAAATTTACAGTAGTTTACGCCAGTTTATTAATTATTTATTATTATTATTATTATTATTATTATTATTATTTGTATAGCACCAGCTGTGTATCTGGTGCTTTACAGAACAATGAGATAGACGCGGTCCTTGCCTACAGCCTACAGCTTACAATCTAATAGACTTGGAGGGGGAAGACAAGGAGAGGGGACATAGGGAGAGACAAGGGATAAAAACATTCAAGCGGATGTGAAGTCTCAGGTTTAATTGTGCTTGGTTTGGTTGCAGTTAGGCAGGAGTTAATGGGGAGGGCAGACAGTAAGTATTGAGAAGGAAGTTCTAACAGGCATCGGGAAAGGCGGCGAGGAAGAGGTGGGTTTTGAGGAGGGATTTGAAGGGAGGGAGCGAGGCGGATGTAGGCAGGGAGGGAGTTGCAGGCATGGGGGGCAGCAGTTACGGAATTTATGTGCGTATACATAACTTTTCCGGCATTTACAATAGTTCACAGCAATTTACAGCACTTACGGCAGTTTTAGTGACATGTACGACAATTTTTGGCAGTTGTCCCATGGACGTTCACAGCAATTTATGGAAGTTCATGGCAATGTATGTAATTTTACGAAATTATACACAAGTTCCTGAAGGTTTACAACAGTTCACGGAAGTCCAAGTGAGCCTCTGAAACTTTCAAAAAGGAGGAGAACAGCGATATGCTTGAGCAGAAAGCAGCAAAAAATATCGGTAAGTGCCGCTACTTCAGTGGGGTTTGCCGTGTACATGAAGGCAGTATCAGATTGGACATATCTGACAAAAAGAGCTGCTGCTGCCATTTGCCGCTTCACCCCTAGGCCTCAGTTGTTCATTTTGGGAGGCTTGTCTGGTTCCACTTTTTACTCCACCTATTCTCGTTATTTTGGACAAGAATGACTGGAAGCCAGAAACAACCCAAACCGGAAACAAACAATAATGACCAAAACAACCAAAATTGCAAAAGCTTGGTTCCTCTGATACTGTGATACAAGTCATTTAGATTGACAACAGTCTACCTGAAACTGTGGGGAAAAAACCCACAAACATTTATTCTGCTAATAGAAATTACTAATTCTAATTGCTAGCTCTAGAAATGATAGACACAGGGACTGTTCCAAGCTCCGTGAGCTTGATGCACTAGGGTGTGCGATGTAAAATCCAAGTGCACACCAAGCACACAGGAGATATGCACATGCAGTCCTTGGATTGGCCCCATACAACACAAGCCATTGAAGAGAAAGTTAGACTGCTTTCTACAAACTGGGTTATTATAATAACTTGAAATAATACTGGGTATTATAATTGCACAATTTTGTAATGCATTAATGCACTATTCCCCTTTTATGCTGCAAGAATACCAAATTTACCAAATGACACATTTGGTGGCTCTTACAAGGACCCAAGCTCTCACAGCCTAAAAAGGGGATTGAACTTTGGGATAAAGACCTGGTCTAGCCTGAGGACCACTGTCTCCTTTTGGAAGGTACAAAAGTTCGGTTCAATGGAAAAAGCTCCCAACTCAGTCATTCACCTGGCAGAGGTGACTGCAATCATGAAGGCCACCTTTAAAGACAAAAAATATGAATAAATCTTTTTGATAGGCTTGATGGGAGGACACGATAGGGACCCCAGTATTAGATTCAGGTATGTATCACCAGGGGAGACAAAGCCTTAGCCGTAGTAAGAAAATGTCATATATATTGATGCTTAGATACCTTTAGTCCCTGGGATGCAAAGATGACCAAGTCTATGGCTGAAACTTGTCTCACAAGGGTATTTGGTTTTAAGCCCTCGTCTAGTCCTGCTTGCAGGAATTCTAGAATCTCTGGGATACCTGCTTTAGTGGGATTGCTTGATCTGGCTACACACCACTCCCTGCACACTCTCCAGGTAGACTGGTAAATTCTACAGGTGGACTCTTTCCTAGAGGACATGAGTGTCTTGAGGATCGCATCCAAGTAGCCCATTTTCCTTAAGGCCTGGTGTTCAATTTCCATGCCGTCAATTTTATCAGGTCCAGTCCCTCGTAAAGGATTGGAGCCTGACTCAGCAGGTTTGGGAAATTTGGCAGACACAGCGGATCTGCTACGCTTAGAGCTATGAGGTCTGAAAACCATGGTCTCCTCGGCCAAAAAGGGGTCATGATTGCTGTCACTTGTTCTCTGCACAGCTTCACCAGTGTCCTGCCTATCAGGGAGAACGGCAGGAAGGTGTACACTAGGGCCTTCGGCCAGGACTGATTGAGGGCGTCCGAGGCTAGAACTTGCTCATGTCAGCTCTTTGGCATGAAAAGTGGTACATTTTGCCAAAGGTATGCTTCCTTTAAGTCCAGGGATGTCATGAAATATTCCTGGGATATGCTTTGGCATATTGACTTGAGGGTCTCCATGCATATTTTTTTGATTTTCACCCACCTGTTGAGGTGCTTCAGGTCAATTACTGCCCTCCATTCCCCAGACTTTTTTGGGACCAGGAAAAGGATGGAGTATAGGCCCTGCTCCTGTTCCCCGGGAGGGACCGGTTCAATTGTTCCTATGTTGTAGAGCCGTGCAATCTCCATCAGCATAGCCTGGTGCTTTGCCTGCTTTATTTATTTTATTTATTTATTTTGTTATATTTTCATTAGCTGCCCCCTCATGCCTACGGCATCCCAGGGTGGCTTACAACACTAAAAACTGTCACAATCAAAATTTTAAAACATTTTTTTTTAAAAAGCATCTCTCCCCCCAAACCCCTCCCTCCCTCCCACCCTCCCTTCCGAAGGCCTGGGCGAACAGTCAGGTCTTGCAGGCTCGGCAGAACGCCAGCAGACCTGGGGCCAGGTGAGCTTCCTCCGGGAAGGAAATCCAGAGTTGAGGCCTGGCCACCAAGAATGCCCGTTCCATTGTGGCCTACCGCCGAACACGGTGGACCTCCCAAAAGGCACCCCTGGTAGACCTCAGGGATTACTCTGAGACGCGGAGGGCAAGGTGGTCGCTGAGGTATGAGGAGTTGAGACCGTGTAGGGCTTTATAAATCAAAACTAACATGTTGAATCTGGCCCGGTACGCTATAGGCAACCAGTGCCTGATGAAGATGGAGAATTTATGAAAAAGGGGACTTCTTAGCTCTATGAGGTATCCTCGTTCTATGACCTCCAAGACCCAGGCGTCTGAGGTTGCTTCTGCCCAGAGAAGAAATAAGTCTTGCAGCCTGCCCCTTCTTCTCGGGGTGTGCCCATGAAAGTCAGGAGTCCTGTTTAGGGTGTCCGGGACCCCCTGGTGTTGGCCTATTGCTAGTGAATTTTCATTGTCACTGCAATTTTGGTTTGAACTTTTGTTCCTTAGATTTTCTTGGGTGGTTATATCCACGGTCCCGAGGGAAATGCGGGTCTGCGATTCGCAGATTTCCCGCGGAATTCCCCTCCCCCCTCAGAATCTCCTGCCCCGCTTACCCCAGCGCAGAATTTCCAGCCTGCGCTGGGGGGACGCGGGGCAGGAGATTCCATGAGGGGAGGGGAATGAAAAAACCCTCGGGGCTTCCCCTCCCCAGTTGCCAGGGGGGGAGGCACCCCCTTTAGATAATTAATTAACTTACCAGTGATGGCAGCAGCAGCTGCTCCGTCCAGCGCGCTCGTACTTCCTGCTCGTACTTCCTGGCCCCTCCCGACAGGGCCTCTCAGGGCGACGCAGCCAGATGATGTCATCCGGCTGCGTCGCCCTGAGAGGCCCCGTCGGGAGGGGCCAGGAAGTACGAGCAGGAAGTACGAGCGCGCTGGACGGAGCAGCTGCTGCTGCCGTCTCTGGTAAGGCAATTCCTTTTGTACAGGGGGGGGAGAGTCAAGCAAGCCCCAGCAGCTGGGGAGGGGAAGCCCTGAGGATTTTACCAGTGCGGGGGGAGGAGAAGGCAAGCCAAGCCCCCCCCCGCATGGTAAATTGCGCCGAGGCGCAGAATTGGGCCCTGACTCCCGCGGAATTTTTTTTTAAATTCCGTGGAAGAATCGGGGCCCTGGTTATATCCCCTCTTAAATGCTGCTGAGTTTCCCGCATATCTATAAGGGGGATGAAAACTCTTCTTTTTGGCCCCAAACTGATGTAGGTTATGTTTTTTAGCTTTATCGGTGGCATCTGTCAGGACTTTATCGAGGTATATGCCGAAAAGCTTGTGACCTTGGTAAGGATCTACAATTAGGAGGTTCTTGGCCACTGATTCCTCATTCCAGGACCTGAGCCATAGTCATCTGGCCACTCCACTGGCTGTTACTGCTCTAGCCACCCAGGATAGGGTGTCTGTGGAAGCATCAGCCATAAAGGCAATGGCCAATAGTATGCGGCAAGTTAAGACCTTAGACTTTTTATCAGTAATATTAGGATCCTGAATGTCCTGTAACCAGCTTATAAGGGCACTGGCTACGTAGGATGTGAGTGTGGCCCATATGTAGGACATTGGAGGAACTCGCGAAGTCTCGCCTCAGGGCAGATTCGATGCTTTTGTCAGTGGCAGCTTTTGGGTATGGGCGAACAGAACCAAGTTCAGAAATTCAGTTCGGTTCGGTTCACTTCGGAAATTCGGTTCGGAAGATCGGTTCAGTCGAATGAACTATTCGAGTTCGGTTCGAACTCCAAACAAAGTTCAGAAATTCAAATCCCATTGAACTAAATGGAATATTATCTTTTAGGGATGGGTGAACAGAGCTGAGTTCAGAAATTCGGTTCAGTTCGAAAATTGAGTTCAGTTCGGAAGTTCGGTTCGGTCGACCGAATTATTCGAGTTCAGTCCGAACTCCGAATTTCCGAACCATGTTCGCCCATCCCTAGCAGCTTTTGGGAAACAATCTCCCTCTGAGAGGAACAGTCTGCCTTGCCAGTGATGCTGCAGCAGCATCCACTTTAGGAGTGTGGAACAAGGACACTTTACACCTGGAGAAGGAGTACAGTGTAACTTGTGCTTTATTCATTCTCAGGGCTCTCCCTGGTTGTTTCCACTCCTAATCTTCCCTCCCAGTCCTTCCTCTCCCTCTTCCCTGTCAATTTCCATTGACTGGGTCTCCATCCTCCCTGTTCCCCAAGCTTGCAGCTTAGGCTTCATCTTTGACACGCACCTCACCTTCAAACCCTACATTGACTCTGTGGCCAAAACCTGCCGCTTCTCCCTCCACAAAATTGCTAAGATCCGCCCTTTTCTGTCTGTCTCCTCTACCAAAACTCTCATCCACGCCCTAGTCATCTCACGCCTCGACTATTGTAACCTCCTCCTCATTGGCCTTCCCTGTTCCCACTTTTTTTCCCTTATCTCTGTTCAAAACTCTGCTGCCAGGATCATCCACCTAGCCCGTCGCTCTTACCACGTGAAACCTTTCCTCTCCTCTCTCCACTGGCTCCCTCTTCCTGAGCATATTCTGCACAAGCTCCTCATTTTCACCTACAAAGCAGTTCACAACCTCACTCCCCCCAACCTCTGTGACATGATCTCCCTCTGAACCCCTACTCAAGCAATCTGCTCCACCTCCATCCCCACCCGGTCCCTCCCACGCCTCCCCTGCTCTGCCAACCATCTTCATCCCTTCTCCCTTGCTACCCCACATGCCTGGGACTCCCTCCCTGCCGTCGTCCGCCTGGCCCCCACCGTCCACACCTTCAGGTCCCTCCTCAAAACCCTTCTCTGCACTTCCTAACTCCTGCTAAGCATCCCCACCCAGGATTATCCCCCACCTGTTATCTGCAAACTCCCAATTTACTGTAACCAAGCCAAGAACGTGTACCTGAACTCTTGCATCCTCATGAATGTCGCATCCCTTGTCTCTCCCTCTGTTTTTCCCTTCCTTGTCTCCTCTCCCTCTGTCTTTAGATTGTAAGCTCTCGAGCAGGGATCGTGTCTATCTTGTTCCTTGTAAGCGCCAGGTACATCGCTGGTGCTATATAAATGCTAATGCTAATGCTAAGAATAATAATTTATTATTATTATTATTATTATCATTATTATCATTATTATTATTATTATTATTATTATTCAGTTTTTCAAAGGTGTTGCCCAGTGGAATGCCTTTGTCCCTCCCATGTACCCGGGGAATGTGGGATCTATTGTCCTTCTCCTCAGAGTCTGAGGTCTCATCTTTATTTAACCTCTCTTTCAGTATCAGCGTTTTAACCACGTGCTTCATTGGCCAATCCCTGTATATTAAAGAGAATGCTCTCTCTTGATCTGAGGGTAAGGAGAGAAGTTGATGTTCAGGGATCTTGCCTTCTTCTAGAGAGGATTCTGGGTCCCCTTGTGAGAGCCCCTCCGATTCTTTGAGTTCTCTGGTGAGGATTCCCTGATAGGGCGGGGGGGGGTTCTTTTGGGAGGAGCTTTTGGTCTGGACCAGCCCTCACTGGGGGTAATAGTGAGTCCTCCAACTGTGTTCTTCTCCCCAGAGAGAGAGAGGTCTCCTCTGGAGAGTCTAATAGCTTTGAGCGGAGGGCAGAGTGGGGGTATCTACTCACTTCTATTTTCCCACCTTTTTTGTCTTGCCCCTGCCTGGAGTTTTCTGGAGGGGCCAACTGAGGGGGAAGGGTACCTTTTGTGCTTCTCCTTTGAGAGCCCCCTGTCCTCCTGGCACAGCCAGTTGATGGAGTATGGAGGACATGATTTTGGCCAGGGTGTCATTAAGAGCCTGTACAGCCACAAGGGGGAGGCTTACTGTGTCTTCGGAAGCCTGCCTCTCCTCTGCCTCTCCTCTGTGGCCTCCTCCTGATTTCCAAGGTGTTCAGCAGTGGCACGGGTTTTCGGCGGCGCCATTTCCCCCCCGCGTTCAGGGTCCAGGCCACAGTGTGGGATTTGGGATTGCTGGTTGGCCACCCCAGGCCTCCGGGTCATAGCATGGTGGTGGGGATGCGGCGGCCTGACTCTTGGCCCGTACTGCTGTGTGAGTAGATCCTGCTTCGCCATGATGTTTTTATTTAGAGCCTGCTTCACCGTGGTGTATTTATTTATGTATTTATTTAGTTAGTTTATGAGACTTGTTGCAGCTTCGAGGGCTCGAGGACAGAAGAGGACACGAGTGCCTGTTCTGCTACTGTCTGCGTGTTCCAAGTGCGCTCCTCTGAGGGGAGCGATTGAATCTGCTCCTGCCGGTCTGGAGGCAGAAACAAAACTGGCTGTGCAAAGATTGTTGTCCTACTGTGCATGCGCCAGAAAAAATATTGTTTCTGCCTCCTGCTGGTGAATTGAAGAACAGTCCAAGAGGAGGCCTGTCAGGTGTCATGGGGGCGAAGGCCTGATATGGCACTTATATTTTCTTAATAAATAAAGTGAATAAATGAAGAAGCTCCCAAGCAATGAGGTATGGAATACCGAGGTAAGAAATACTTAACGTTCACTTATGCAAAATTCAGAAAGCCATATTTATTTATTTATTTATTTACTTTTTTAAAATGTGGACAACAAATTTGCATCGAATAAGAACATTCAACTATGGCCAATTTGCCAGGCCTGAAGTTTGCTTTGAATATTTGCTTTGGCACCAATGGGCCCGAATCCATGTGCTACTAATTCTATGCGTAGCTGCCCTCATGCGGAGCTGCACGGTACCTGCCTGTATATACACTGTCAGCCCTTAATTTGTGCTGCACGGAAATCACGTGGATGCGCATGCAGCTTGTATGCTGGGATCCACGGGCCATGGGATTAAGGCCACTGATAACTATTGTGGTATAAAAGAGCCTCCCATGGTCCTGGGTTGATCTACACCCATTTATAAGGATTTATTTATTTACTTATTTATTATTAAACTGTATATGCTGCTCCCTCCTGCTATAAGCATCTTGGGGCGGCTAACATACAGACTAAAATACAATTAAAACAACTAAAAATCACCAGATTAAAATAACCCATACCCAAACCCTCCCAGTTCTAGTTCCTTTTCCTGATGTTTGAACATGAATATTTTTTCTCAGCCACAGTTTTATTTATTTCTCCCCTCCCAGTCCCCCACCCCCACCATCACGTTTCCCTAAGGTGTGATTTAATCCATATGACTCTGAGAAGTAAAAGTGAAATGAATTAAGAGGTTGCCAGAGCCCAGCATAGCATTTGTGTTTCTTCTATGCGAGAGGGAATCTCTCCTTTTAATTTCCATGCCCGTTTCCTTCACAAGTTCCTCCAAAACCTTGCTGCATCCTCCTGAGGTTGTCAGCTTCTATTGCGGATGGAAACATTAAGGGGAAAGTTATTAGCTATTCCCTTTACATACCGTCTCCTTTTATATCTGAATTATTAGAACGATGAATGCTGGTCATCAAAAGAAATAATGAGTTTTAGAGAGTGAAAATGAAACTCGCAAAGACAAAAGGCATCAGAGCCAGGCAGAAGGGTCCACAGAGAAGGGGAACAAAGAAGGAAGGGATAAAAAAGAAAATCAAGAACCAAAAAGGAAAAATAAAAGAAAGGGGAAAAGAAAGGGAAAGAAAAAGAGGATAGAACCAGATGAGCTAGGTCTCCAGTCGAATGACAAGTGGGTAGAGGGTTAACAGATGGCTGAGTACCTCATCTCGGAGATTTTCCCATCGACACAGCTATGAAGTGGAACAACATTAATATCTGACATTAAATCTTAGTGTCAGGAATCTACCTTGTGCAGGTATGACTTTGAAGACTCCAGGTTGCATTGTATGATGACAAACTCAGGGTCCGAAGGTCACCGAATTTAAACAACCAATGCAAAGCAAAAACTAGTGCTCCCAAATTTATCCCTCTAAAACAAAAATTCTGCAGACAGTAGCTGTCAAAATAGTCTAACCATAAGCAAGTGCTGTTCATCAGGTGTGCAATGTCTGTGGCCGAGCAGCCCTTGGTTGGGGAAACATCAAAAAAGCAGAGAAAGTCAGAGTTGGGGAGAAAGACAACAGCTGATACATTTATTTCCCACCTCTGCCTCAGCAGGTTGTAATTAGGGCTGAAACAAAACCAGCATTTTGTCTTCACAAAGGTAATTCACAAAGTTGTTCCCAGGAATAACATACAAATTCACCTTCATTTCCGTTGTGAAATTTGCTTCCTTGTGTGTTCATTTCCCTCATTTTAGTCACTTTGACAGCTTGTGTAGTTAGAATGAACACCCACAAAAATTGGTATACCTGTCAGATTTCCAGTACTTGAGTCAACCTCCAACATTTGGGTACTAATTGGTACTTAATTAGTGTATGGTTCGAGTACCTGATGGCCAGTAATGTGAGAAATATTTTGGTTTTCTGTCCCAATTTATTGGTTTTCCATTCTCATTTACCAGTTCGTAACTGGAAAACTAGTAAATCCGTACAGCAAATTACTCGTTTTGTTGAGTGATTGGGTAGCCCATTGCATACTCAACACAGTATTCAAAAATGAAGGTATTCTCTTTGGGTGCCAAATCAGCTCTAGTAGTTTGGTATTTTGCAGAGCTGAAATGAATATTCAGCAAAATGAATATTTTTGTTCGCTTTGCTCTGTTGGTTGAGGTGTCAACAAAATGTAGAACGGTTGCTATTCATTCTTGTTTTGTGCAATATCCATTTTTGTTATTTAATTTAATACTTCAGCATCTTATTTTGTTGTTTTTTTCAGTCATTTTGGTATTTCAGTTAACCACTTTGCCTGTTGTGCAACTGCTCAGTAATGCTGATACAAAGTAATCAGCATGTCTAAATGACCCAAATAAATGAATTACCAAAATAAATACTATTAAGAAAAAAAAACCTGAAACAAAATAACTGCACGTGCAAATATGTGAATAATCATTCTGGGTATGGAATAATAATAACAAACAACAACAACAACAATATGCACAGAATGGACTCGAACCCAAACCCCTGCACCCATAGGGTGGCCGTACCCCTCCCCTTTAAAAGAGGACGGTTATGAAAAATACATGTTGCAGGAGTGCATTGGTTCCAGTGCAGCCCTGCACCATGTAGTTTTCATAAGTAGTCCTGTCTACATGAGTGTATGCAAGAGGTGCATGGGAATTGCTCACAAGATGCGTGAATGCTGTCTGTGTGCTGTTCAGGGTGTGGGATTCAGCCCGTTCTATACATGCACGGCCATTTTCCAAAATGGCACCGGCAGCATCACTGCCATTTTGGAAAAGGGAAGTCTGTCTTCACATGTGCAAAACCAGCTTCCCTTTTCATCATTCATCATCAATCAATCAATCAATCAATCATCATCATCATCATCATCATCTAACCCTAGAGAACCACACCTCCCTCTGTCGGTGATTGATGATTGATTATTGATCATTGATTATCAATTAGTAATTATTAATCATTGGTTAATTATTAATTATTAATTAGTAAACATTACTTATTAATTATTAATTATTAATTAGTAAATGTTACTTATTACTTATTAATTATTAATTAGTAAATGTTACTTATTAATTATTAATTATTATTTATTAATTATTAATCACAAATTATCACATATCACTTATCAATTACTATTAATTATTAATTATTAATTAATAAGTATTAATTGTTAATTATTAGTTGTTAGTTGTTAGTTAATTATTAGTCGCTTCCCCAGTGTTTTAGAACATTTCAATACAATAAAGCACTATATATATAACATCCATTTTAAAAGGAAGATGAAAAGGGGGAGGAAGTGGGAACACATGAAGGGAGAACCAGTAGTAGATCCTCTAGAAACACCTGGAAAACAAAAAAAAAGCTTTCAGGTGCCTTTGGAAGGAGAGGAGAGAGGAGCTAAGAGGAACACCTGGGTTCCACACTGAGGGGCCCAACACAGCAAAGGTCCCATTCCCTGCCGACATGGGAGGATCTTCAAACATCAGCTGGCTTCTGAGCACAGATAGCCAGTAGGCGGAGGTTCCAGGAGTAGATCACAGATATTGGGTGTTTTTACACACACATTTCTCCTACATATTTGCTGTTACACCCTGAACCTTCTGTGTGACTAAATCACTCACCCAGATCTTAAACATCTGACTCTTTGAACTTCTGCATAGAACCTCTCCTAGACCTTCTGGTAAACTGCTTTGCACCAGGCAGCTGTGGACATTTGGTTTCCATGGCAGCCACTCAGGTCTACAGCTGTGGTTACTTTAGGCTGCCTCAGGGCAGTTTTTGAGTGAAGAATGCATCCAGGAACTGCCGCTAGGCAGTGTGTGTGAAGAATGCATCCAGGACTTACTTGTGAACTTGTAAACTCAGAAAACTGAAAGATCAGCACTTTAAGGTGTGTGTAAAAATGCCCATTATTAGAATACACGGAACTAAGCAAAGTCAAGATAATGGGTTCTGAAGATCTCTTTGTGGCTCTCAAAGGGTGCAAATCTGAACGAATGAATGAATGAATGAATGAATGAATGAATGCCCTATTAGTGTCATTTCTTATTATGAGTTCTGGGACACTGCAAAGGACTCAAAAAAACAACTGATGTCCTCTTATGGTTAACTTCCTTTGGATTGTAGGGCATCTCCAAATAAGCTCTACATCCCTGATGCAATAAAATGAATAATTTTAACTCTCTGAAACAATTTGATACCTTTATGGTCAATAGTGGTTCTTTCTGAAGACATCATCATGGTTTTCTTTACTCTCATTTGATGCAAACCCTTCTTCACACACAACACACAGCGGGGCTGATCCCAAGCCCCATGGGCTAGCACGCAGAACCCAACACGCGCACACAAGTCAAGTACGGCTCCGGCACAGAGTCTACAGTGAGCATGCAAACTATGCAGCGGCACATGTGTGCATGTGGGATTAGCCCCAGTGAGTAGGAGCTTGGACAGCCAGGAGGCCTGCACCGGCTTCTGGGTGATTTGAAGATATATAGTAAGATATGATGCTATGTCACTTGCTTAATCACACTCAAGAAGTGCTAATATTCTGTGAAATGCCCTGAATGATAAAATGCCATAACTCACAAGTTACCTTCTGTCACAACTGTCAAGCGCAGGGCATAAAAATCTTGTTCCACTGGTGAAATTTACTCATCTTCCAACTTAATTTAGGGCCGGCGTGACAATGTCCTATTTCCACATAATCCCACGGATGCATCAGATTTATGAAGCTGAGAGAGAAGGAGACTTCCTTATGCATCATCTCTAAGCTTGGCCCTGTGTCTAAATTTGAGGTTCCACAAAACAACTGACTATGCAGAGGTTCGTAAAAAGGAGGCACTCCATGTGAGAAGGACATGCCATGTCCGTGACAAGCTGTACCATTTTGACAACTGCAGACGAATACCTGCAAAATCAGATATACCCATCGAATTTCCGATACCCAGATTGATTCAGCCTAGCTCTTTACCATTCTATTGGCTGCTGCTTCCTGCTAGCCAATAGAATGCTGAAGATGTCTGCTGAATCTGCCCTCTCCATCCTGCTCCCTGCCTCCCATTCCTTATAATTCTTTATCAGCTTTCCCCACAGAGACTCCTCATAGCCCCAGGCTCTGTCCCCCACGTTGACAGCCCCAGAGAAGGTAAGAGAGCTGGGGAAGGAACAGCGTGGCTTCCTCCTCCTCCGCTCTCCCCCATCAGCACAGGATATTTAGTTTTTTGAGATCCTTGCGTTTCTCGACAAGAATCCAGATGATTCCTATCTTTGTTCTCATTTGCAAGAACGAGACAAAAAACATGATAAACCAATAATTCAGTTTCAGCCCTAAAAGGTAGGGATGGGTGAACGTGGTTCGGATGTTCGGAGTTCGGACCACACTCGGTCTGTTCGGACGTCCAAACTGAATGTCCAAACTGAACTCTTGAACGACCGAACAGTTCAGTCGTATTCGGATGAGTTCGGATAAGTTAGGGGGCGGGAAAAACGTCTTTCCAGGGCCAAAAATTAGGTTTCGGTTTCGATTTTGTTTCGGTTTCTGTTTCGCTATTTTTGAATGTTTGGCCAAATTCGGCCAAACTGAACTCGCCTGAACCGAGCCATCGAACCCGAACTTGGATTTCGAACCGAACGACCGAACATCCGAACATCTGATCCACGTTCAGGTCGCCCATCGCTACTAAAAGGTACCAAATACTGCTCTGCTAAATAATAAAAAAATTTAAAATGGTGAGATTTTGCTAAGTTCCAAGTGCCAGTCCTGAGTGTTCGGGCCGGTACTTGGATCCTTGGTGAATGCTCAGGAATTTGGAGGGTCACGGGGCAGGCAGTATTGGGCAGAGGGAAGCGGGCAGCGGGGGGCTGAGGAAGAGAAGTAGGCAGCAGTGGCAGAGGAACAGGGGGCAGGGAAGTGGACTAACAAGGGTGGAGTAGTGGGAACAAGCTGGAGTACATTCCCAGCATGCTCCCAAACAGCTTTAGGAGCATGCTCAGAAAAAAACCCTCCCTCCCTCAGAAGTTAAATGCAAGGGGGCAGAGTCCAGAGAGAGCAATGTGCCTGACTCCCCATAGCTTTTGATGAGCCCCCCCACTACTCCACCCTCGTTAGTCCACTTCCCTGCCAGAAGTTAAATGCAAGGGGGCAGAGTCCAGAGAGAACAACATACCCGGCTCCCTGCATCTTTTGGTGAGTGCCACCCTTCCCTGGCCTCATCAGCCCTCTTCCCTTCCTCCCATTCCCCTGCCATGGCTGCATACTTCCCTTTCCTACCCCCATGCTGCTTGATTCCCTGTACCCATCTCTCTCTACCCTCCCGTCCTGCTCTCGGCCCAGGTTTTGCCAAAGTCCGAAGTTTCTGTGCCCTTCCTCGGAACTTCGGAACTCAGTAGACCAAGGCCTCTGTAAATTCCGAAGAAGCGCAAGGACCAAGTTACAGCCCTAGTACCAAACAATGAAGCATCTATTGAGAACAAAGCAAACAAGGTGCCATATAACAAAGGGGCCAGTTCAAGGCACACATATTGAGTCGGGCTGCAACAGCCACTCCAATTTCATGGAAAAGTTCTATGAAATTGGAATGGCTGTTGAAATTTTGGAATTCCAATCAAACAATTTGCAGATGTGAAAAATGGTGGCTGCATTTCTGTGCTTGTGCAAAATGGTCACCTCCAAACAACATTGGCCAGTGCCACCACCATACAACAAGTTGGGGGCTGCCCGCTAGTTGTAGAGTGGCAGTCATTGTCGGCGCCCACAATGAGACACGGAGACATTGCTTGGTTTAAAATGCTGGCCGCATTCTTTATTATCAGATAACCTGAGAGGCTGGTGGGTAAATTGCCCGGCAATTCCGGGTCCAGTATGCTAGCTAATGAACAACCTTATTAACTTGGTCGCTGGCGTGGATGTGTCCTCCAGCATCAGCGCCGTTTCCAAACAGTTCCCCCTTCGACAACACAAAGGTTCTGGCCAAAAACTGGGGGAACAAGCCCAACTCTGGGCATGAGCCAGAAGGTAAGTGGCTTCCCAGTCCGGTGGACAATGCATGCCCTTTCCGACCTTCCAAAACCACTCCTCCCAGGGTCATGACCCCAGCGTGTGCTGCACCACGCATCACACTGGGTAGCACATCCCCATCTCTTAAGGAGATCTCTCATCCTATCCTACTTATTCCTATTTACCTACAATCGCATACTGGACCCCTGCAGAATGTGACGTTTTATTCTTCTTGTTCTCATCACAGTATTCCTTCCAATTATCCGAATCTGAATTATTGTCTTACTGATTTCAATTATTCCCTTCAAATCGGTTCCAAATTGTTAAAAGCCAATTAAATTGTCAATATAACTTAACTCCAATTAACAAAACAACATATTTAAACCTACTCAGCACTGTCCAGGAGGCAAAACCTGCAATCCCATAATTGGGTTAATGGCCAACATTCCTCCTTGGTCCCTCTATCGGCAACCAGTCTTTAGACCACAGTACTAGAGGGTGGGTTGGGTGGGGCTGACTCTCTCCTCTTCCGA
>QEPC01008446.1:2826366-2837812 GCA_003113815.1 Sphenodon punctatus | reverse complement strand
ATACAGGTGATACTGGAAGCCGTGGGTTTCAATGATTTTACCCAGAAAAAGAGTGTAAAGGGAGAAGAGAAGGGGGCCCAAGACAGAGCCTTGGGGAACTCCCACAGAGAGGGGAAGAGACGTAGAGGAGGTACCAGCAAGAGAAACATTGAAGGAGCGGTTCAAGAGATAGGAAGAGAACCTGCTGAGAACAGGGTCCCATAAACCAAGGGAGTGTCCTGCCCCCCAGTTTGAGGAAGCACTGATTTACAGCAGGGAATGAAGAGAAGAAAAGCTCTCTCTCAGCCCCACTTGGCAGGTGTACGTTGCAAGTTTCAGCCGTGGCAAATCCCCATTTTCACTTAGAACAAACAAACTCCAAAAAATCGCTCAGAACAAACACACTCCAGTCCAAAAAACCCCAGTCAAGATAGCAAGCAAACACACTCCAAAAGAAACCGCCAGACAATTAGAGTTCCAAAGTCAGTTTAAACACAGACACAGTAGATCAGCAAACACTCCCTTCCTCTGACGAAAAACAAACACCAGAGACAGTCATGCTGCTCGCTCTCCCTGTCAGCACAGGTCATTTCCATCCATCCAGACTCCACCGTATTAAGCACACATTCCCCGGGGGTCATCTTGGAGCAGTAGGATGCCTAAGAGCTCGGCCTAGTGTTTTAGGTGAATCATTTTTGGTGTTTTTTCCCACAAGCCATCGAAACAATAGAGGTTGTCCACTAGGGATGGGACTATTGGTATCGGATTAATCCGATAATTACGATAATTGGAGATATCAGATTAATCCAATAATACCGATAATATCGGTATCGGTATGTTGTTTTTTTAACATTGCCGATTTTTCGGATCTTTAACATTGCGGTCATTTTAACAATAACCACAATGTTAAAGATCCCCAAAATTGGCAATGTTAAAAAAACGATATACCGATACTGATAAATCCGATATCAGATTAATCCAAAACGGATAAAACCGGTAACCGAAAATTCGCCGATAGTCCCATCCCTAGTGTCCACATCCATCTTGTGCAGTGGGAATTCAGGAAAGGATGCCACCAAGGTGATGAGGGTGGCCAAACTGGCCATTTTGGCCTAAGAGTATCCACCATCCTTCTTTTGGTGATGGTGGTGGTGGTGGACGTAGTAGTAGTAACTCTAGATGCTCTAGCTGAGACCAGAGGACCATTGCACTGGACCAAGGATGTTCCAGAACCTCTGTTCCTTGGGCCTCTTCTAGTCATGACTAGGGATGTACAGGTATTTCTGATTTCTATTGTTGTTTCAGTGCTGGTGGGGACGATCCCATGCCCTGCAGATCCTGCATGCAACCAGCATGTGCGCACATGCATGCAACCCACACGCATGCCCTCTGGGAATGTGTTGTGATGCACAACTCCACATGGAGGGGGTTGGGATTGTGGCCAATGTTTCTGCATTTTTATGTTATTTGGGAACCGTTTTAAAGGGGGAAATATAGAAGTTGCTTCATGTGGTTGGGAAGTTAGATAGCAGCAGGCAGCATCTCTGTGTGTGTGTGTAAGGGTCTATCCCTGTGTTTGTATGAGCACTCACACACACACATGCACAGGGGGGTGACACTATAATAAACAACAAAGGACCCTGTTATCATTGATCCCCAGAGCACCTGGCAGAAGAATCACATGTCCATCCCGTTGACCTCAGCCTGGATCAGGGAATCCAGGATGTGCTGGGCACAGTCTGATCTCTATTTGCCTGTGGAAGTGGGCCAAATCCCTGAACCACAAACCACCCCAAGATCCAGAGACAACCTAAATCAAGACACAATCCACTCCTAAAAAACAAGGTGGCTGGGCCTAACCACCCCCTTGACCAGCACAACAGACCATGACATTTGAACGATTCTCAGACTGCTAGAACAACAATTGAATCCATTACGTTAGAAAGGGAAATTCAGAGAGACAAGGCACCCTAACAAATCCTCCAAATTGCAGGGCAGTATTTGTGTTTTAAATTTGAGCGCCAATAAGGGCTTTTGGGTTTATGTTTTTTGGGGGTGAGGTCCCCTGGTTATTGGGTGCCATTTAAGAAGTTAAAAACTAATCAGACGGAGGTGATGTTGGTGGGGGGTGGGGGTCAGTGATCTGGGGGAGGGGAACACTCCTCTTATTGGGGATGTTTAACCTCCATTGGGTCCATCTGCGTGAACATTGGAGGTGCTCCAGGATTCCCAGCTGTGTCTGGATCTCCAGGTGTCGACTGCGGCCAGGGACGCCTTCCACCAATTACAAAGGGTGAGACGGCTCCGTCCATATGTCTCAGATTCGGACCTCACCCATCCTCATCCGTGTATTCATCGCCTCGAGACTAGATTACTGCAATGCGCTCTACGTGGGGCTGCCCTTGGTGACAGTTCAGGAGTTGCAGCTGGTCCAGAATGCTGCAGCCCATCTCTTGACAGGGAGCACATTACACCGGCGCTCCATGCACTGACTGTCTATTGCCTCGCGGTCCTGATTCAAAGTGGGGCTGGTTTTAACCTTTAAAGCCCTTAACACTCTGGTTCCTGCCTACCTGAAAGATCGCCCCACCCTCCGGGCTCCTGGGCAGCCCCTGTGGTCATTTGGGGGTGCTCTCCTGGAGGTTCCGTGCTTTCAGCAGGTCCATACTGACAGAACGCCCTCCCAGTAGAGATCCGCCTCAGCCCCAAACTCCTTGCTTTCCCGCAAAGTTGTACGACCTAGCTCTTTCACCGGGCGTTTGGTGGGGCAGAGGGGGGGTGAAATTGGTTAGGGGATTGGTTTCTTTTTAACAAACGGTTCAAATGTTAAACTGTTTTTATATGGTCTATTTGTACCATTGTTATTCATTTGCATTTTTATTTTATTGTGAGCTGCCCTGGGTCGCTTTGTGCAAGAGGGGGTGAGATATAAATAAATAAATAAATAAATAAATACAGAAACTTTCATTTGCTAGACCAATGGTTTATCTAGCCCAGCATACTGTCTCTGAGAGTGGCCAGTCTTGGGAGTTTGCAGCAGGTTACAATGGTGTAATCCAGTTTCTGACATCTCCCCCCAGCTTCTGACAGTCAAGGGTCTTGTTCCCCATAAGTAGTCAACTAGTAGCCCTTAGTGGACTTGGCTTTCAAAGATTCATCCAATCTCTTTTTAATGCCTGCTACTCGACTAACCTGGACACCATTCTCTAGCAATGAGCGCACAATTTGATTGTGCATTGCGTGAAAAAGTACTTCCTTTTATTTGTTTTAAATCGGTTCCCTTTGTGGAGTGATGCTTGGTTCTTTTGTTTTTAGAAAGGGTTAATTTCAGCTCCCNAACCGCGTTCTGTTCGTACATCCCTACTAGATAGATAGATAGATGAGCAGCCTTAAAATGTATATGGCAAGGATGCCAAGAAGATGGCAAGGAACTCTTCTGTACTGCGACAGAGGGCTCACGTTACAGGAAGGGTCATTTCAGTTAGATGACAGGAAAAGCTTCAGAACAGTATGAGTGGTGCAGAAAAGGAACAAATTGCCAAGGGAAGTTGTAATCTCTTCATTGTTTGAGGGTTTTTAAAAAAAGAGACTGTACAGCCAGCCATGTCTCAGGGATGACGTATGTGTTGTCATCCTGCATTCAAGCAGGGGGAAGAACTAGATAACCCTCGAGGGTTTTTTTCTGCCCTATGTCTCTATGATTCTATGTTCTTGTCGTGCATTTTTAGAAGACAGACAATTTTAGGAGTAAAAGAGAAGGCAAACAAATAAATGATTGCATGTACTCTCCAAACCCACTGCAAAGAATAAACACTTGTACGATGCCATTATAAAAAGGTGAAAAGGAATAAGGTTGTTTCTTGGGCAATAAAAGCTTCTTTTATTTGCTGTTCTCTTTTACACTGGTTGCTATTACTTTGAAACTTCCCTGGCATTTTATCACTAATAAAAAGGCAAATAAAACCCAATGGTCTTCCCTGAAAATTGCCCAAGACGGCTGCTCTGTTTTTAAAGGTATTTGTTTAAAAATATGGTGCAACCTCACTGAAATAAACCAGTGATTGGCTTAAATCCACAGAGATTTTACAATTAACCCTAAGGACCTGCATTTGGAATCAGCAACCGTGCTCGGAGATCCTCCTGGTTCATCAAAGAAATACATCGGACACAATCCTATGCCAGCCCATGCATGCATCACCTGCTTGTGCAATGCATGCACTAGACTAGTGCAATGCATGCACGCATGGCACGCATGCCCACAGGACAGTCACATACCCCGAGCACAAAATGCGGGCTGACCCAAACACCCACACCCATGCACCCCACCTGCTCCTTTGCCTGCTCCATGCACTGTGTCTCTTTTTTTACTTGACACTTCCATTTTGGAATTTGACAGGCAACCCTATGTCTGTCCATTCCCTGGCCAGTGGGGTGCATGGGCGCGGGGGTTTGGGTCAACCTGGGTTGTGCGCTTGCTGTGCCGGTCTGTCCTGTGGGTGTGCGTGCCATGCATGGGTGGACAGCGTGCCTGTGATGCATGCATTGTGCAGGCGGGTGGCACATGCACGGCATAAGATTGTGCCCAAGAGCTGAACTGGGTAGCAGATTTGCTACTCGCAGGTACTAACTGCATTTTCAAGTACCACATCAGGTTGGGCTACTCAATTACCTATGGAGTACCCGGAAATTAAAAAAATGGGTAACGTCCAGTACCAATATATCCATTTTCTGATTACCAATTGGTATATTGGGATGTAAAACTGAAAAATCAGGATGGGAAAAAAAATGGGACTGGAAGTTGACATTTCAGGACGAAAGCCCCAAATATTGATATTGGAAGGTAAAAAATTGGTACAAAACTTGAAAATATTATTATTATTATTATTATTATTATTATTATTATATAGTACAGGCAATGTACCTGGCACTGTACAATCCACAATCAGAGACAGGTCGGTACTCCTAAGGGACTTACAATAGGGATGGGCGAACAGAATGGAGCTAGGAAATTTGGTTCGGTTCAGTTTGGTTTGAACTTCATGTTCAAAAATTCGGTTCGGTTCAGTTCGGTTTGAAATTCGAGTTCGGTTCGGAAGTTTGGTTCGGTTGACCGAGCAGACCAAGTTCGGTCGAATTCCGAACTTCCAAACCAAGTTCGGCCATTCAAAACCAGTTTTTTTGGTGTGTGTGGCTACTAGGGATGGGCGAACAGAACGGAGTTCGGAAATTCAGTTCAGTTCAGTTTGAAATTTGAGTTTGGTTCAGAAGTTTGGTTCGGTCGACCGAACAGACTGAGTTCGGTCCGAACTCCGAACTTCCGAACCACATTCACCCATCCCTAGTTTATAATCTGAGAGACAAGACAGGGTGATATGAGGGAGAGGTAAACATCAGGAAAGACAAGAATACATTCATGAGGTTGAGAAGTTGCAGGCTCACGTGCTTCACTTAGTTACAGGGAATTATTTATTTGTATTTATTTATTACAGCATTTTTACCCCACCCCTCCTGCACCAGGCAGCTCGGGACGGCTTACAATGTAAGATTAAAAATGCTAAAAATATCACAATTAAAACACATTAAAAGGAAGGAACTGAAAAACAAACCCTCCACTGTCCCTAACCCACTCCCCCCTACTCTACACCCCATCTCCCTCCCATCCCACCCTACACCCCATCTCCTTCACCAAAGGTCAAGCAGAACAGCCAGGTTTTATACATGCAATGGAAGGAGAGAAGAACCACACATTAGGTTCTGAGTGAGGAGAAAGGGATGCAGTTTCACTCACGACAAGTTAGGGAAGGTCTGATGGAAGAGGTAGGTTTTAGGAGGGATTTGATTTGGGAGGGAGCAAAGCAAATGTATCCAGGGAAGGAGTTCATGAGGGGCAGCAAGGGAGAAGGGGCGAAGATGTTTAGAGGAGCAAGGGGGTTGTGAGCAGGCAAGGGTGGGGGCAGAGGAGGAGTGAAGATCCCAGGCACGAGCGTGGCAGGATACAAGAGTGGAGAGATATGGGGGAGCAAGGCCATGAAGAGTCTTGAAGGTGAAGACCAGGAGCTTGTGCTGCATGCGTTCCCATAGAGGGAGTCAGTGCAGGGTGGAGAGGACGGGCTGTAGATGGTCAAAGTGACAGGCAAGGTGAATGATTTTGGCTGCAGAGTGTTGAATGGAGATGAGGGGAGCCAAATCAGAGCAAGGGAGGCCAGTAAGGAGGAAGCTGCAGTAGTCAAGGGGAGCGATGACTAGAGCATGGACTACGGCAACAGTAAGGCAAGGGAGATTTTAACATTATTGTACAGAGCAAAGCGACAGGATTTGGCAACAGCTTGGATTAAAGGCTTAAAGGAGTGGAAGGAGTTGAAGATGAATCCCTGACTATGGGCCTGAGGGACCGGCTGGATGGTGACTCCCTCAATGGAAATTGAGAGGGAAGTAGGAAGGGAGAGTTTCGGGGGAAAGATGAGGAGTTCAGTCTTGGCCACATTAAGCTTGAGTTGGCAACGAAACATCCCGACAGAGATGTCAGCAATGCAGTCAGCGATATGAGTCTGGATGGTCAGGAGGAGAGCGTGGGAGTGGAGAGATAGAGTTGCGTGTCTTCAGAATACAGGTGATACTGGAAGCCGTGGGTTTCAATGATTTTACCCAGAAAAAGAGTGTAAAGGGAGAAGAGAAGGGGGCCCAAGACAGAGCCTTGGGGAACTCCCACAGAGAGGGGAAGAGACGTAGAGGAGGTACCAGCAAGAGAAACATTGAAGGAGCGGTTCAAGAGATAGGAAGAGAACCTGCCGAGAACAGGGTCCCATAAACCAAGGGAGTGTCCTGCCCCCCAGTTTGAGGAAGCACTGATTTACAGCAGGGAATGAAGAGAAGAAAAGCTCTCTCTCAGCCCCACTTGGCAGGTGTACGTTGCAAGTTTCAGCCGTGGCAAATCCCCATTTTCACTTAGAACAAACAAACTCCAAAAAATCGCTCAGAACAAACACACTCCAGTCCAAAAAACCCCAGTCAAGATAGCAAGCAAACACACTCCAAAAGAAACCGCCAGACAATTAGAGTTCCAAAGTCAGTTTAAACACAGACACAGTAGATCAGCAAACACTCCCTTCCTCTGACGAAAAACAAACACCAGAGACAGTCATGCTGCTCGCTCTCCCTGTCAGCACAGGTCATTTCCATCCATCCAGACTCCACCGTATTAAACACACATTCCCCGGGGGTCATCTTGGAGCAGTAGGATACCTAAGAGCTCGGCCTAGTGTTTTAGGTGAATCATTTTTGGTGTTTTTTCCCACAAGCCATAGAAACAATAGAGGTTGTCCACTAGGGATGGGACTATTGGTATCGGATTAATCCGATAATTCTGATAATTGGAGATATCAGATTAATCCAATAATACCGATAATATCGGTATCGGTATGTTGTTTTTTTAACATTGCCGATTTTTCGGATCTTTAACATTGCGGTCATTTTAACAATAACCACAATGTTAAAGATCCCCAAAATTGGCAATGTTAAAAAAACGATATACCGATACTGATAAATCCGATATCAGATTAATCCAAAACGGATAAAACCGGTAACCGAAAATTCGCCGATAGTCCCATCCCTAGTGTCCACATCCATCTTGTGCAGTGGGAATTCAGGAAAGGATGCCACCAAGGTGATGAGGGTGGCCAAACTGACCATATTGGCCTAAGAGTATCCACCATCCTTCTTTTGGTGATGGTGGTGGTGGTGGACGTAGTAGTAGTAACTCTAGATGCTCTAGCTGAGACCAGAGGACCATTGCACTGGACCAAGGATGTTCCAGAACCTCTGTTCCTTGGGCCTCTTCTAGTCATGACTAGGGATGCACAAGGGCCAAGTTTGGTAATTCTGATTTCCATTGTTGTTTCAGTGCTGGTGGGGACGATCCCATGCCCTGCAGATCCTGCATGCAACCAGCATGTGCGCACATGCATGCAACCCACACGCATGTCCTTTGGTAATGTGTTGTGATGCACAACTCCACATGGAGGGGGTTGGGATTGTGGCCAATGTTTCTGCATTTTTATGTTATTTGGGAACCATTTTAAAGGGGGAAATATAGAAGCCGCTACATGTGGTTGGGAAGTTAGATAGCAGCAGGGAGCATCTCTCTCTGTGTGTGTAAGGGTGTATATTCCTGTGTTTGTATGAGCACTCACACACCCGTGCACAGGGGGTGACACTATAATATTATTATTATTATTATTATTAGACATTTATAAAGCGCCAGTCATGTGACCTGGTGCTGTACAGAACATAGAATTAGACGCGGTCCCTGCCTGTGGCTTACAATCTAAGAGACAAAAACAAAGGGGGGGAGACAGGGGGAGGGGACAGTGGGAGAGACATGGGAGAAGACAAAGAAACATTCAGGCGGATGCGAAGTCTCAGGTGCGTGTGCTTGGCTTGGTTACAATGAAGTTGGTAGCAGCAGTCAGCAGAGGAGGGCTGACAGTAAGAGTAAGGGGAAAGGCTAGCGGGCATTGGGAAAGGCAGCATGGAAAAGGTGGGTCTTGAGGATGGATTTGAAGGAGCGGAGGGAGGAGGCAAGGCGGATGTGGGCAGGGAGGGAGTTCCAGGCATGTGGGGCAGCGAGGGAGAAGGGACGGAGGCGGTTGGGCGAGCAGGAGAAACGAGGGAGAGTAAGGGTGGGTACAACGGAAGAGCGGAGAGCACGTGCAGGAGTGCGTAGGGAGATTAGGTCCGAGAGATAAGGGGGAGCTTGGTCGTGGAGCGATTTGAATGTGAAAACCAGGAGCTTGAACAGGATACGTTCAGGAAGGGGGAGCCAGTGAAGGGAGAGGAGGAGAGGCTGCACATGGTCGAAGCGACGGGCAGAGTGAATGACCTTGGCAGCAGAGTTTTGGATTGCGATAAGGGGGGATAGGTGAGAGCGAGGGAGACCAGCAAGGAGGAGGTTACAGTAGTCGAGGCGAGAGATAACCATGGCATGAACAAGGATTTTGGCCGAGGAGATAGATAGAAAGGGGCGGATGCGGGCAATGTTGAGGAGGGAAAATCGGCAGGATTTGGCCACAGAGTCAATGTAAGGTTTAAAGGAGAGGTGCGTGTCAAAGATGAAGCCCAAGCTGCGGGCTTGGAGAACAGGACGGATGGTGACCCCATCAATGCAGATGGTCAGGTTAGAGGGAGAGGAAGGGAACCCTCTTATCACTGATCCCCAGAGCACCTGGCAGCAGAATCACATACCCATCCCCTTGACCTCATCCTGGTTCAGGGAATCCTGCTGGGTACAGTTCTATCTCTATTTGCCTGCAGAAGCAGGTCAAACCCCTGAACCACAAACCACCCCAAGATCCAGAGACAACCTAAATCAAGACACAATCCACTCCTAAAAAACAAGATGGTTGGGCCTAACCACCCCCTTGACCAGCAGAACAGACCATGACATTTGAACGATTCTCAGACTGCTAGAACAACAATTGAATCCATTACGTTAGAAAGGGAAATTCAGAGAGACAAGGCACCCTAAAAAATCCTCCAAATTGCAGGGCAGTATTTGTGTTTTAAATTTGGGGGCCAATAAGGGCTTTTGGGTTTATGTTTTTTGGGGGTGAGGTCCCCTGGTTATTGGGTGCCATTTAAGAAGTTAAAAACTAATCAGATGGAGGTGATGTTGGTGGGGGGCGGGGGTCAGTGATCTGGGGGAGGGGAATACTCCTCTTATTGGGGATGTTTGACCTCCATTGGGTCCATCTGCGCGAATGTTGGGGGTGCTCCAGGATTCCCAGCTGTGTTTGGATCTCCAGGTGTTGACTGCGACTAGGGGCACCTTCCACCAACTACAAAGGGTGAGACGGCTCCGCCCATATGTCTCAGACTTGGACCTCACTCACCCTCATCCGTGTATTCATCGCCTCGAGACTAGACTACTGCAATGCGCTCTACATGGGGCTGCCCTTGGTGACAGTTCAGGAGTTGCAGCTGGTGCAGAATGCTGCGGCCCATCTCTTGACAGGGAGCACATTACACCGGCGCTCCATGCACTGCACTGACTGTCTATTGCCTGCTGGTCCCGATTCAAAGTGGGGCTTGTTTTAACCTTTAAATCCCTTAACACTCTGGTTCCTGCCTACCTGAAAGATCGCCCCACCCTCCGGGCCCCTGGGCAGCCCCTGTGGTCATTTGGGGGTGCTCTCCTGGAGGTTCCGTGCTTTCAGCAGGTCCATACTGATAGGCAGACGTTCTCGGCAGTCACGCCATCACTTTGGAATGCCCTCCCAGTAGAGATCTGCCTCAGCCCCAAACTCCTTGCTTTCCCGCAAAGCTGTACGGCCTGGCTCTTTCACCGGGCGTTTGGTGGGGCAGAGGGGGGGTGAAATTGGTTAGGGGATTGGTTTCTTTTTAACAAACGGTTCAAATGTTAAACTGTTTTTATATGGTCTATTTGTACCATTGTTATTCATTTGCATTTTTATTTTATTGTGAGCTGCCCTGGGTCGCTTTGTGCAAGAGGGGGTGAGATATAAATAAATAAATAAATAAATAAATACAGAAACTTTCATTTGCTAGACCAATGGTTTATCTAGCCCAGCATACTGTCTCTGAGAGTGGCCAGTCTTGGGAGTTTGCAGCAGGTTACAATGGTGTAATCCAGTTTCTGACATCTCCCCCCAGCTTCTGACAGTCAAGGGTCTTGTTCCCCATAAGTAGTCAACTAGTAGCCCTTAGTGGACTTGGCTTTCAAAGATTCATCCAATCTCTTTTTAATGCCTGCTACTCGACTAACCTGGACACCATTCTCTAGCAATGAGCGCACAATTTGATTGTGCATTGCGTGAAAAAGTACTTCCTTTTATTTGTTTTAAATCGGTTCCCTTTGTGGAGTGATGCTTGGTTCTTTTGTTTTTAGAAAGGGTTAATTTCAGCTCCCTATCTACCTGTTCCATGCCATTCATGTTCTTGTAAACCTCTATCCTGTACTTCTCAGTCCTCTCTTCTCCAGGCTGAAAAGCACTAACCTAGCAATCCTTTCTTCATACAGAAGCCTTGGATCATTTTTGTTGCCTTTCTCAGTAACTTTTCCAGTTCCATTATGTCTTTTGTGAGGTAGGGCAACCAGAACTGGACACTAGGGCTGATGTGGCAGCAACTTTTACCGCGCCGCGATTCCGTTCCGCCATTTCGGAACTGCCCGCGCCACACCGCAACTTTTCTGCGGATATTCCGCTAATTCTGCCCGAATTATGCAAATCGCGGAATTGTGAAAAAATTGCGGAAAATTGCGGAAATCGCGGAAAACCGCTATTCCGCTATTTTTTGGCGCTGGCGGAATTGCGGAAATAGTGAAAATGTCATGTTTCCACGATTCCACTAAGTTGCGGAATTAAATAAGCGGAACCGCGGAACCGCGGAATGAAACCGCGGAATGAAAGCCTCTGCCATGCCGTTCCACTAATTGCGGAAACACTGTTTC
>QEPC01008446.1:2738802-2812710 GCA_003113815.1 Sphenodon punctatus | reverse complement strand
AGCAGTATAGCTGAGTTTAAAAGAGGTTTAGACAAGTTTCTGGAAGATAGTTCCATTAGCAGCTATTAGCCAGATAGGATTGGGGAACAAAACCCTTTGCTGTCGGGAGCCTGGGGATGACCCACAGTGAATGGATAGCATGGTGCCCTGTTGGGTGCTTCTCCAAGGCCCCCATGACTGGCCACTGTCGGAGGCAGGATGCTTGACTCAATGGACCATTGGTCTGACCCATTATGGCACTTCTTATGTTCTTTTGTTCTTATGATGTCGTACTTCACCAGTAGGGATCCGTGGCCATGTTGTTTCACAAGACAACCACCGAATCAAAGGAGGCGTAGTGGACTGATGTGAGCTCCTTCAGAATGGTGTAATTTACCGATTCTCCCTGAGGATATAATAAATGATGGATTAGACGAAACTCACTGAGAGACTTTATGGGGACCTCCCCCAGAGGGGAGATAACCAAATCAGGAAACGGAAGGACCAGAATTGGGCCGGCCACTTTGCCCTCCGCATTATCCTTGGCTTGTATCCTGCTAAGATCAGATGGTTATGGCAATAAAGGAATTTGATTCATTCATTCACTATTCTTGGCAAGTTTGCCTAAACAATATGTTTCATCCCCATCACTGATTCTAAATTGGGAGCAACCCTGTGCTGCTGGACATCAGGAGTGGGAATTTTGAATCTGTCCCAGAAGCCCTCAACAAAGTAACAGACCTCCTCCCTGTTGGGATGGCATGTGAGGGCCCGCTGAGGCTGGCCAATTATGATTGGGGTTGGGGCTCTTTTCCATACACCCTGTGTCACTACCCCCTTAGTTACCTTTTCTGAAGCCCCTGAGCTGTGCTTCCCTTTAGACCAAGGTTTGAATGTAGGCAGGAGAAAGTTGCATGGAAACTCCCACAGGTTGCACAGGAGTGGCGAAACTTACAAGCCGCTCAGGAGCATTTGCCTGACCGGTTAAACTCCCAACACTGTGCAGCAGCAGGACCCACCCCCTTTCACCCCTCGCCATAAAAGGAGTCATTGGCTGGGGTGAGGCCCCCTGTTAGCTACTGTCAGACCTAGGGGCAATGGCTCCATCACTCATGCAATCGAGTCAGAGGTCATGTGTCCCAGCGTAACCTAGGTGTAAAAGCTGCCCTATGTCTGAAAGCCTTGTCATACCTCAGCCACACCCCACGGAGGCTGGTGTTATATACCTGAAGACTATAAATGCATATTTAAGGAGATCAGATGCCCTCTTGGAGTATGCTTGCAGCATGAAACCTTGAAAGATGAAGTAGGCAGTTGTCCAAGTGGATCAGTTCCTATCTGACTTCAGGTGCCAGAAATGCTCCTCCTTCATTGTTAGAGAGGACCTCGAGCCCCCGAAAGATGGATACACCCCCCCCTTTTTGTTGTATAACCCAGGGCTACAAACCTAGGCCAAGGGGGTCTGAAATGGCAGCCCCCAGAGGTAACCAGAGGCAAAAGAACATAGGGATAAAGGCTTGATAGAGACGTCTCCCCATACGAGGTGCACAAGTAAAAGAGAGGAGGGGGGCATGTGAAGGGCATGGAAAATAAGGATCAGGCCCAACCACCTAGCTCCTAGCCAAAAGGGATCACTCGTGGAAAAATACCAGCCTAAGGTTAAGAAAGAGACTGGAAGGGAGAGCCCTCGGAGTAAAGAATGAAGTCATTAAAGAGAGGGGGCTCACCCTGTTGTAACAAAGGACTGGTAGCCATGACCCAGAGCAGCAACATCCTATCTCTGCATTCCCCAAGAGAAACCAGACACACACTTATTGTATCCTGATGCCTGTCATTAAGCCCTTCCTTCCCTCCCGTCACTTTTTGTTTATCCTTACCTCCTGTGTAAAAGGTATCTGGTGCATCTGATATAGCCCTTTTTGTCATGGAAGCAAAAGTTTTGGTTCTTCCCCTAGTTAACCCATTGTACACCCCAAACAACCCTTCTTAGCCTCCCAAACTCCTTTGTCCAGCACCCTTTAACTGCCCCTGGTTTTCCCATTAACCTCTGAGAAATCTTGGGATCCAGATACGTGCAGGTCACTCTGTGCGTGTCTGAGCTGAGAGATCTCCCAGACTTTGGTCTGTCCCTTCTTTTTTCCTCCATCCCCCAAACTCTTCTGGATCCGTGGGCCGCCTGTCCCACCTCAACAGGCAAGGAAAGGTAACCACAGGTCCAGACTTTCCCAGTCAACTGCGGAAGCCCTCTCTCTCTCTCTTTCTCCCTCGTTCGCGTTCTCTCACTCCCCATCACTGAGCCGACACTGGAGCCCCCCCTCCTACCATACTCCCCACAAGCCACTTGTGTTTTCCCCTTTTAAATCCTTCCAGCCAGACCGGGGCTGTGTTTCTCTGTTTTGTGTAGCAATAAACTTGTTGTTATTGGATACCTGTCTCTCGCTCTCTCTTTCTATTTGGGGAGGGTACATAAACTGCCTGTAGCACGTACTGTCCTCAGCCTGATCTTTTTGAACACATGGAGACCCCGGTTTAAATCATTAAGCTAATTCCCCCTGTAGTTGAGGAACGGTGATTATTGGGGTATATTGCCCCGAGAGGTCACTTGTGGGAGGGATTCTCCTGTTAACATCATGCCATCCCTATCAGCTGGGTCCACTATTGAGTCACTGAATAGGAGGATGAAGATGTCCACATACTCACTCCTCCATATATGCTTTGCCAGGCCACAGTCACATGGGACCAGGCCCAGTTGGCCCGTACTTTTGGGAATTGATTTCTCCCACTCCGTTGGTACTCAGGGGGGCCCCCATAGATCCCCTGGGCCATGTTGGGGTCCAGATAAGGTGGGGACACTGCAGGATCACACCCCCTCTGCACCTAATTTATGAGGCCCCTCCCCACAGGTGCATGAGGGGGGTGCTCAGCCACCCATCACCCCTGAGCAGCAGGTGGCCACGGGGTTGGGGCCCCAGTCCTCTGAGGTGAGTGGGCTTCCCTTGGGGCTTACTAGGCCTGCCCCTTCAGGTTCTCAGCCATGCAGGGGCAAGCAGGGGCAGGGGGGGCTTCCCCTTCCTGTGTTGGAACAGGGCACCTGGATCCAGGGATGCCACAAGGAAAGTATCAGGAGGACCCTGTAGGACAGGACACTGAGGTGGTTGTGTGGCAGATTGAGGTGGTTGTGGGCTAGGTGGGGTGTATGTTCCTGAGGTTGCCTCCTCCCCCTCTCTTGTCCGTGGACCCTTCCTGTTTCTCCTCTCCCTCCCAAACTTACCCAGATGGGAACTTCTTTCCATTACAGAATCTCCTTCCTTGCACAGTGGAAAGGAAATTCTGTGTAGGGGAGATCCAGGGCGGAGATTCTGTGCCAGGAAGAGATTTCTGCTAGAAATCCAGAAATCATGGTCCCCCATTTAATTAAGGGCCCTGGGACTTGGTTAGGCTGAAATGGACCTTGGGCCATGGTTAGGCTGAAATGGGCCCTGGTCAGTGCTGAAATGGGTAGCTCATTTGCTACCTAAGGGAAATACCTGCATTTTCAAAAGGCATCTTGAGTATTTGATTGGATAGACAATAGGGATGGGTGAACATGGATCGGAAGTTCGGAGCTCAGATTGAACTCGGTCTGTTTGGATGACTGAACCCAAACCTGAACCCAAATTCGAACACGAACTGACCGAACCGAACTAGATCCGAACGTCAAAATGACCAAACAGTTCGGTCAGTTCGAATCGCGTTCGGGTGAGTTTGTGTGGCAAAAAAAGTGTTACTGGAAGGTCAAACGTGAAAGGGAGGGGGAGTCAGCTGAGGAGCAGACTTCCAGACACCAGGGGTGGAGAGGCTTGGAGTAGCAGCCAGCCTACCCAATCACTATCCCTTTTCGCATCAGACCACTGGCTTTGCAGTCTGTGATTGGCCAGGGGCTAGGCTGCACAGTGCCAATGGGGCTTGCGGTGAGGCGGGTGCAGCAAGAAACAAATTTACCTCCCCCCTTCTCAACACCTTCTGAGCTAGTCGCTGTTCCTGAACAGCAGGCATTTCAGAAGGCTCCCTCTCCCAGAAGTTTTCTTCTTCATTGCCATCCTCCTCCTATTTCACCCATCCAACCCATTTACCTTCATATTTTCATTGATTTAGATTATATTAGATAGATTTAGCTGTTATTTTTATTTTTTCCCATCCCAGTGTTCTATCTCTCCCTACCCTCCATTGAATCCATTCCTCTCCCTCTCCCTCTCCTTCCATATTCCATCCCTCATTCCCTTCTCCTGTTTTCGATTTATTAGAGTAGGATTAGATTGATTTAGGTTTTATTTCAGTTTTTGTACCCCTTCCTATGTTGTTTTGAGCTGTCTGTGTTCCCCCCCCCCCATCCCTGTGTAATATTGAATATTTATATAGAGAGATTATAGTTGTTAGGTAGGTGTTAGTTATTAGTTAGTTAAGTTAACTTAGTTATAGTTTATAGAGATCAGTGATTCAGCTTTAGAGTGTGTTTGTAGGACTAGGTGTTAGAAATTCCATTATTTAGTTCCATTGGTTTTATAATAGTTAGATAGTTAATAGAAGTTTGATTTATAATATAGATATATATAATATTAGATACACTTTAAAAAAAATTGTTTTTATAAAATATTTGTGCATTCTTTTGGTGGGAGAAATGGAGAAGGGAGGTAGGAGAGAGCGAGGCCTGTCTGCTGCCTGCAAGCCAGACAATGAGGCACGTGGCAGGGCTGGCAGGGGCCGTGCCAGCAGATCCAGCAGGCAGAAGCAGCAGCCCATCACCACGCCCCAAGCTGTGCAGGCCTGATTATGGATCTTCCTCTCCCAGCACTAGTGGCACTAGCGCTCCCAGTGGCACTAGGGGCCAGGGGGTTAGGTGTCGCCTCCTGGCAGTGTCCTCCACTGCCACGCAGGGCACTGTAATGTCTGCATTGCAGGCGGCTGAGGCTGTCTCATCTGCAGCTGAAGGTGCAGGCGACTCAGTGCCTGAAGCTCCTCAGGGGTAACCATTGTGCCCCGATTCCCTCATATTTATAGAGTCAATCCCCCAAACAATCCAGGGCTGATGGATCTAACCCCGGCTGCTAGAGTCAGGGCCCTATCCCTGGGCAATGGAAGAAGGGAGCGTAGCAGCAGCAGCAGCAACAGCAGTATAGGGGGCAGGGGGAGAGTGCTACTCAGAGTGGGAGCAGAATGAGGAGTCCAGAAGCCTCCATCACTCTGTTTGGGGATGGGGAGAGTGATGCAGAGATTTCTATGGAGGAGGTCTCTGTATCTGGTGCTGCTGAGGTGATGGCTGTCCCTCAAAGAGCTGTGTCGCCAGTGCCACCATGTCCTGCCCCTCCCAGGAGTGCGTCACCCGGTGCAGGCCAGAAGGCAGGAGACGCTAAAAAATCATGGGTCTGGGAGCCTTTTAAGGTGCAGGCATATGATCCATGGGAGGTGCAGTGCACTTTGTGCAATAAGGTGGTGAAGCGTGGACAGGTGCTCACCAACCTGGGGACAACCGCCATGTCGAGGCACCTGAAATTGTGCCACAGTGCTGCACTGCTAAGGGGGGAGGCAGGGTCAGTGGATCGTAGTGGGTTCCAACCCAAGCGGATAGTCATCTGCCTCCTTCATTGGGCAACCGTTCTGCTCCAGCGGCTGCATCTAGCAGCAGGAGCAGTATTGCTGCTAGTGGGGAGCAGCAGGAGCAGCAGCCTCGCCAGCAGCATCAGCCCACAATGGAGGAGCTGGGATGGGGGCAGCTGCCAAGGCCATCGGCAGTTGAGGGCGGCGTGGCTTTCAAGAGAAAGCCACGCGCCTGTTGGGTGAGATGATCGCTGTCGATGGCCAGCCCTTGTCTATTGTCGGAGACACCGGGTTTAAGCACCTGATGGGATTCCTGACCCCACAGTTTAAGCTGCCGTCCTACGCCACCCTGAGTCATACGGTGGTGCCAGTCCTGTACGGGGCTTTTAAGGAGCGGGTGAAGGAGCATCTGGCAGTGGTGGTGCCACTGTCCATTTCCCCACTGACCTGTGGTCCAGCCGGAATGCCCAGCATGCGTACATGGAGGTGATGACGCACTGGTGGCAGGACTGAGAGTTGGCATTTGACAGTGGCATGAGGGGTCCCTGAAGCAGGGTATAGGTGGGCCCTGCTTTAGGTGGAAGTCATGGACTGCCCCAACACTGCTAGGAACAGAGAGGTAGCCTTGAATGCTGTTGGTGTAGGAGTGGGTCATGCCAGGTGCACCGTTCACCCTGGGGTGTGTGGTGAGCAATAATGCAGTCAATATACACAAGGCAGTCCACGATGGGGGCTTCACGAGCATCCCTTGCACCTCACACACCCTCCATCTGGTGGTCAAGGACGCTCTGGGATTGTGGGATAAGGGGATTGGGGAAGGCACCCTTAGATCCCTGACCCAGTGAGGGAGGGAGCTGGCTGGATTCTTGAATCGCAGCATGAAGGGCAGAGAACTCCTCAGGGCTAAGCAGGTAGAACAAGGCCGCCCAGTACACCAGCTGGTGCAGGATGTCTCCACTAGGTGGAATTCCACCTTCCTGATGCTTGAGCGGCTTGTGGAGCAGAAAGCTGCCTTGCATCAGGTGCAATTGGACACAGACAGCAGGGCTCCTCCAGGCTTCAGTGGGGCAGAAAGGGAGATCCTCTCCCAGATGGTCTTTGTTCTGCGACCGTTCCTGGAAGTGACGGAGACCATCAGCTCCTCCATGGCCGCAATCAGCCACGTGACCCCTCTGGTCCAGAGTCTCCACCAGAGTCTTGAGGAGATTCTGCAGGGGCAGGATTGCGGCCCTCGGGGCAAGAAGCTGGGGCCTGAGGTGGTTGGGCTGGTGCAGAAGCTCAAGACAGGCCTGAAGGCGAGGTTTGACGAGCTCCTGCTGCAGGGGGAATATGTTTGGGGAACAATGCTGGACCCCAGAGTTAAGGGAAGCATAGTACATAAGTCATCCCTCTATGGCTCTCCAAGGATGATCTTGTGGGGAGGGTCCAGAAGGCAGAGTGGGCTCTTGATAGTCTTTGGCAGCAGCAGCAACAGGACACCCCTGGGGATGGTGGGAGTGGGAGAAGCCGCCCCTATCAGTCAGTGGGGTCTTTCCCTGCCTCCAGGCCTAGCGGTAGAAGCAGCAGCAGCAGGATCAGCAGCAGCAGAACCCCTACTGCCAGCAGCCCCTCCTCTGCACAGCCCACTCTGGGGGGCATGGGGCCCAGCATGAAAAGGCGGACAGCATGGCTGAGGGCAGTGGGGACAGTGGTGCCCTGGGATAGCTACGTGAGGGAGTACGACAGCGCCTCGGCAGCAGTCGAGACCTACCTGGATGAGGAGCCGTGCATCGATCCCAGCAGCGATCCCTTGGCCTACTGGGCCGGCAAGACTGACGTGTGGCCATCCCTGTTGAAAGTGGCCAAGGGTATCCTGTCCTGCCCACCAACCAGTGCCCCCAGCGAGCAGGTGTTCTCTATGGTGGGGGGCATTTGCTCCCCGCACCCCCTGAGACTGGGGGCCAAGTTGGTGAAACAGTTGTTGTTCCTAAAGGTGAATCTTCCGCTGCTGGGATTCCCTGAGCTGCCCCTGGACAAGAAGTGATGGTGCAGTGGCACACGCCATCCCATGCCAGGGGCAGTCATGATGGGGCTCCTCCTCCTCCTCCTCTCAGACTTGTGGGCCCCAGTGCAATTACACCACTTGCCCTAGCTACGTCTCTTCAATGCAGGGCTTCTTATGAATCAGCTGGGCCTGTTCTTAAAAACAGGGAGTGGCCCATCCTTAGAGAAGCTACCTCAGAGGCCTGCTCTCTCCCTACTTTCTCTGCTCCAGCCCAGAGGCCCTAGCCCTCCAACTCTCCCATCACAGCCTCACCTTTTCTCAGCCCACCCTAGTCATTGAAGCTACACAAATTCACCTCAGATGAGTGTCTGGCTCTTTCCTGTTTGCCTTCTCTTTGTGTGATTACTATAATTCAACTCTCTGTACTGAAATCCTCGCTTTTGACTCGGGTGGAAAGGATACAAAAGGTGACAGATACGACAACTTCAAAGAGAAGACCATTTCATGATAAATTCTGCAGGGATAGTTCTCTTGCTGACATAAACAGGAGATTTTTGTTTAATCTTCTTCAGGGCACCACTGATCATATAAAAACATACAAACAAAACTCAATTAACTACCACAAAACAATTTAATACAATATATATATTTTAAAAATTACAAATTAATCAATAAAATATGGAAAAATACAATATAAATTCCAAACAACATTGATAGAGTCATAGAATATGACACATAAGCCATAAGTGTTTTGGGTGAGCAACCCTTCTCCAGGGGCATATGAAAACATGGGATCTGTAAAAATCGTAATACAAAATATGAAATATAATTTGCTAAAAATGCTGAAAAGAGCTTTGTTTGATGTGGTGCAGGAACAAAAGCCTGCTGTATCAGTGGGGGTCCCCAGAGCCCACAGGGGCCTACTGGGGTGTCAATTTGAGGAATTAGCAACCCCACTGCCATGCCCTTCCAGTCTTCTTCACTCTGGTTCTATCTCCCAGGAGTTGGGTATGCACTTTGTAGAGGTACCCTATAGGGTCCCTATCCTTGGCCTCCAACCTCCCCCTATAGCCAAGGCCTATCCCTCCATATAGTGCACACTTCCTCAGTTTCTTACTAAAGCCTTGGCTTCTGCCTAAAGCGCTCTCAGTTCTCCACCTTAGTCCCAACCTGGGCAAATCCCACCTGCTGGAGCAGGCCCTTCAAACAGGGTCTCTTCCCTGGAGTAGGGATCCCACAGCACCAACTCCTACTCCTATGGCCTCTCTCTCTGTACCCAGACCCTTTACAGGCACCGAGCATCCTCAGTTGTGTCTGTCTCTAACTGAGCATGCCCCCGCATCCCCGAGGCGGTCCCCGAGGTATGAGGGGATGAGACTCTGTAGGGCTTTATAGATCAAAACTAACACCCTGAATCTGGCCTGGTACGCTATAGGCAACCAGTGCAGAGTGCAGAGCACAGGTGTTATGTGCTCTTGCTGACCCATCCCTGTAAGGAGACGGGCCACCACATTCTGCACTAGCTGAAGCCTCCGGACCAGAAACAAGGGAAGCCCCACGTAGAGCGCATTGTGGTAGTCCAACCTCGAGGTGATGAAAGCATGGATGAGAGCGGCCAGCTCGGTCCCAGAAATGTACTAGATACAACTGGCGGAAAGCTGCTTTAGCCACTGCCTCCACCTGCCGATCCAGACAGAGGTCCGGATCCAACAACACCCCCAGACTCCGAACCTGCCAGACTACAGGGGACAAGAACCCCACCCCCACCGGAGGAACAAACACTCCCCTCCCCCTTCCCACCACTATCACCTCTGTCTTATCGGGATTAAGTTTCAGTCTGCTCTGCCACATCCAATCCGCCATGACCTCCAAACATTGGGAAAGTATTGAGACAGCAGGACCTGGGTCAGTTGAAAATGAGAGTTACAGCTGAATTTCATCAGCATATTGGTGACATTGCACCCCGAACCCTCACACGATCTCCCCCAGGGGCTGCATTACATTAAATAATAACGGAGACAGAATTGAAACCTGCGGAACACCACAGGTCAAGGCCCAGGGGCTTGATGTTTCAGCCCCCCAAACCACCTGCTGGCTTCTCCCCAAGAGGAATGAGCGGAACCACCCAAGGACGGTCCCGTCCAGACCCCCAGGTCTCGCAGCCCTCTCAACAGCAGCCCATGGTCCATGGTGTCAAAAGCGGCCAAGAGATCTAACAGGATCAGAAATGTTGAACATCCTGCTTCCATCTCCCAGTGGAGATTGTCCACCAAGGCCACCAGCGCCGTCTCAGTCCCATAGCCAGGGCAGAACCGAGACTGAAAAGGGTCAAGGAAACTGATACTATCCAGATGCACCTGGAGCTGCAGTGCCACTGCCCGTTCAATAACCTTCCCTAAAAAGAAAATTAGAGATGGGGTGGTAGCTGGCGAGTGCACCCACATTCAGACATGACTTCTTCAGAAGTGGGCGCACCACAGCCTCCTTGAGACTGGGTGACAACCTCCCCTGCTGGAGGGATGCGTTAACCACCCTCACCAGCACTGTCCCCAATGTCTCCCTGGAAGCTTTCACCAACCAGGATGGGCATGGATCTAATTAACAACTCGTGGTTCTAACAGAGCCCAGGACATCCACCACATCGCCCGGCGCCACTTCCCGAAACTCCTCCCAGAAAGATCGACCAGACGGTGCCTCCAGAACCTCTTGCTCCTCACCTACTGCTTCCAACCCAGTGTCAAAGTTACTCCGAATCTAAGCGATCTTGTCTGCGAAATAGATGACAAACTCCTCACAGCTGGCCTGGGACAAGTCCCAGACCCAATTAATAAAGGGTGATAATGGCTCAATGCTAAGAGTTAAAAATAGGTGCTGGCCTAGCTGTACTGATGTTCAATCTCAAAGGACGTCAGTTCATAAGTAAACAAACCATAAAACTCTTGAATCTTACAATATGTTTTTGGAAGTACTCAAAATGTCGAAATCTGAACTAGACCAAAAGGGAGATTATTCCATAACACAAGAACAATAACCCAACAAAATCAACTATCACAAACTTGACTGTTGCACGACCAGCTCACTGGCTGAGGTTATCTCTGCATACACTTACAGAGAAGTTAGTCGATCCCTTGGTTTTCTTTTGTCACCACCGATCATATCCCCTTGAATCATGGCACCAAAAGGGTTAACCCCTCCCCCAATTCTCAACCCCGCTTCCCCTTTTTTTGTTTCTCTTGAAGCTGAAGTTATTCTCATCAAGCATCCAGCGTGGGGAGGGATGGATTTCTTAAGACAGCCTAAGGCTTCGAACAGCAGCCTTCACTTTCAATCAACATCGAGAAGCACAAGTGGAAATTCATTCAACGAACAGTTGGAGGTCTTCGCCTGTCCACACGGCTACCTGGAGTTACCATCTGATGTGTGGAATGGTGGCGGCTCAGCTTGAATCTTGACATTTTGCTTGAACTACCATTTGGTCGTGAACTGATAATTAAACATGTCTTTATTTCTTTCTTGTAATAAAACAATCATAAAACTCAATAGTTTGTACAAGCTGCATCAAGTGTCCCAGTGACCTTGGCGGCTTCCTTTTGTCAAGGTCTCTGGTTCGCAAAGAATGCATTTTCTGCAGGACTGCACTCTCAACCTCCTTCTCCTCTACTGCTTTCCCAATCCCTTTACCTGAGCGTATTGTTCTGTTCTGGCTGTTTCCATTCTGCTTTTCCCTAGGATTCGGTACAGCCAGAGATCCATGTGCTAGCAGTTCATGAACTCACACTTGTGATGTGATGGTCACTCTATCTTTGATTCTAAATATTGTGTGTAGAACGTGACACAGTGCAACTTTGTCAGGTGGCCAAAAATGAAAACTAAGCAAAACTGGTTTTAATTCTAATATGAGCAGGCTGTCAGGTTCAAAATGAAATGGGTTATGGGTAGAGGGTGCGCTGATTGTATCATTGTGACCCACCACATATGCTTCCGAGTGGTGTCCGTCCTGGCTATTGAAGCTGAGTGCTGAGGTGGTGGTACCTTTATGGACAGGCATTGCAGCACCTCCTTATTTATTTATTTTATTTATAGTAGCATTTGTATGCCACCCCCATCATGCTACAAGCATCTCAGGGCAGCTAACAACATTTAAAAACATATGATAAAATTAATTAAAATCAACATTTTCCAGAATTACCCCCCACCCCCAAAAACACAATAAAACCCCACCCTAACTCAACCCACCCATCCCATCTCCTTCGGCAAAAGCCTGACGGAACAGCCAGGTTTTACACTTTTTACAAAAAGAGGGGAGGTCATTGGTCAGGCGGACCTCCAACGGGAGGGAGTTCCACAGCCACAGTGCAGTGACCAAGAACGTCCTCCTCATGGTCCACACCCAGGAAACATGGGGGACCTCAAGAAGAGTGCCCCTGGATGACCACAGAGGTCGATCCAGAATCCGAAGGGAGAGGTGGTCCTGCAGATAAGTGGGGCCCAGGCTATTTAGGGCTTTAAAGGTCAACACCAACACCGTGAATTGGGCCCGGAAGACCTTCGGCAGTCACTACAGAGAACAGAGCACTGGAGTAATGTGCTCACGTCGGCCTATCCCCTTCAGGAGATGAGCCACCGCATTCTCCACCAGCTGCAGTCGCCGGACCATCACCAAGGGTAGTCCCACATAGAGCGCATTTCAGTAGTCTAATCTCAAGGTAATAAAAGCATGGATGATTGTCGCCAGGTCTGAGTCTGAAACATATGGCCTATGCTAACGTACCAGGTGTAATTGGCAAAATGTACCCTTTGCAACAGCTGCCAACTGGACATCCAGTCAGAGCTTTGGCTCAAGGAGCACCCCCAGACTATGAACCTGGAATACCAGGGGAGGATGTACATCCTCAATGATGGGGGGCATCACTTTCCTGACTTTTCCCACAACCATCACCTCCGTCTTGTCAGGGTTTAACTTCAAGCAGTTTGCCCTCATCCAGTCCCCCACAGCTGACAAACACCAGGTAAGCACAGAGACTGCCAGACCTGGCCCTGAGGAAAACAAAAGATATAGTTGGGGGTCATCAGCATATTGATGACACCTTATGCCTAACTCTCTAACAACCTCCCCCAAAGGCTGCATATACACATTGAACAAGAGAGGGGACAAGATGGATCCCTTTGGGACTCCACATATGAAGCCCTGGGGAAAAGATGAATAATCACCCAGCACCACACGCTGGGTTCTCCCGGCCAGGGAAGAGAAGCAGACCCATTCAAAAACAGCCCTGCTTATCCCTGCCCAGTCCCGCAGCTGAGTCACCAACAACTCGTGATCAACAGTAGCAAGAGCAGCTGAGAGATCTAGCAAAATCAACAGAGTCGAATGACGCTGGTCCAATTCTCAGGAGAGGTCATCAACCAAGGCCACAAGCGCAGTTTCTATGCCATAACCCAGACGGAAGCCAGACTGCGAGGGATCAAGGAATCTGACCTGGCCCAAATGTTCCTGAAGCTGTCAAACCACCACCCATTCAATAACCTTCCCTAAAAAGGAAAGGTTAGAGACAAACCAATAGTTGGCCAGTACATCAATGTCCAATGGTGGTTTCTTGAGCAGGGGCCTCACCACCGCCTCCTTGAGGTGATCCAGCACCCTTCCCTCTCTAAGGGAGGCATTGACTATCCCAGCCAGCAACAACCCTAATGTCTCCTGGCTGGCCTTAACAAGCCAGGACAGGCATGGATCTAATTCACAATAGGTGACTCGAACAGTCCCAAGAACTTCACCCACATCTGAGGGTGACAGGTCTTGAAATTCATCCCATAAAACAGGACAAGATGGGGCTTCGATTGCCTCTGTCTCACCCACTGTTAAAAGTGCTGCGTCAAAGCTGTGGTGGATTTGAGCGATTTTATCAACAAAAAAGTCCACAAACAAGTTACAGCGAGCATTTGATAAATCTGAATCCAGGCGGAGGGAGGCTGGACTGACCAGCCCCCTCACCACCCAGAAGAACTCAGCCTTTAGGGATGGGAGGGTGCCGGCCACCCTTAAATATGCGGAGGTCCACTCCCCTCCTCAAGAAACCATCTCTTCATGTTGGAGTACTTGCCAATTATCACCCGGTCTCCAATCTGCCTTTCTTAGGGAAGGCAATTGAGAAGGCTGTGGTTGTGTGGCTACAGATGCATCTGGACTCCAACAATATTTGGGGGAAATTCAAGTCCGGGTTCAGGCCTTCGCATGGCGTAAAAACTGCACTTGTCAGGGTGTTGAATGATCTGCTGATGATTTTAGATCGAGGACAGCTGGCTATTTTGGTCATGCTGGACCTTATGGCAGCATTCACTTCGACTGTCCATGGGTCGCTTCTTTGGTCGCTGAGGGGATTTGCTGATATGATGGGAGATGCTGGTCGGTGCTGGTTGGTGGTTTCAGTCATACTTGGAAGCCAGTCAGTGGTGATGGATGGATATGCATCATCCCTGAGGGGCCTGAATTGCAACCTCCCTCAAGGTTCTATTATTTTGCACATGTTGTTCAATGGATACATGCAGCCCTTTAGGGATGTCATGATCAAGCACTGGGTTGAGGATCATCAGTATGCTGATGGTAAACAACTTTATATCCCCGTGAGCACGGCTTACTTGGTCTCTGCCTTGGAGGAATGCTTGAATGACACACAGCTGCCTAGATGTGTTGGAGCTACCTTGTGCTCCAACGGGACTGAGATAATACCCATTTCAACCCTAGATTCCCCATCATTTAGAATTCATAACATGTAGTGCCGTACAGGTCCTGTTTCAAAAAGAAATAGCCTCCGTGCACAAAGGCAAAGATATCTTGTCAAGAGAGGGCCGTTGCAATGTACGGATTGATTTCCTGCAGGATGTCTTGCATATAGGTAGACACGGAAGCAGGGACCAGGGATAACAAGCTTCTATTTGGAGAATATAGTCAGAACAAAATAACGAAAAGACAAGACTGTCTCATTCCATAACTTCCCAAGCTGTCGCATCGTCAGGTTGGCTTTATATACCTTATGGATTTGGACAAGGTGAGGGTTATATTTGTACTGGCTTCCCACCTCGAGCCTCAATGCCTCTTCCAGGTATAGGCTTCTAGCAGGTAGCTGTCTCCTCTCAGCCTCATTTCAAGATAGCCTTGCTTCTTTGGGTAGAGTGGGCCTAGGGCAAGCCACCTGAGGCTGGGACCTTGTCAGATCTCACAAGGGAGGTAGGGCTGGTCAGTCGTTGAACGCGAGCTCCATGGGACAGCCGTAGAAAATGGCATTTGTCCCTTAGAAACCATTCTTGCTGTGCATGCATGCAGAGGCGAGGAGAAAGAAGCCGTTGAGATGACAGGACACCATCTATCATGTGACATGTACCAAAGAACATGCAAGATGACCAACAATTTTAGAGGACCCTGCAGCTGAAAAGGATAGTAGATTTGTTTATTTACATATTTTTTTATTCACGGAGCTTAAAAGGTAATTCTCGCATTTGCGGGTACCGTTTTCTGGGTATCAGAACCAGACTATTTTCCAAGTATTCAGATTCAGATCACTCAAAAACAAAACAAAATAAAAACCAGCCGCAAAATACCAGAATAAATTCTCCAAAATCTGTGAGTGGAATCTGAAAAATTGGATGAAAACAGCAGTTTGGTATTCAGGTGCTCTATTGGACACCATTTCAGGTACCAAAAATTACCCAAAGTTTTTGAGTTGCATCAGCTACTGCAAATTTGATAGGTGTCCCTGTTTTTGTGGGTACCCATTTCAGCTGTACTCCAAATTATATCTGCAACAGAAACTGACATGCATGTATCTGTTTGTTTAGATACTCTGTTTTACTATTTATTTCACTATTTTCTGTTCATTCAGTTGCGTTATTTAGGGTTTTCTCTTACTTCATTTCAGCAATCATATGGTTCAATGGGGGTACTTCCACACCCACATGGAAACTGCGTGCACCTCTACTACAGGCACATTGTCCACAAGGAAACCACATTCTTGCATGCACATGCATGTAGGGGTGCACGCGGGATCTGTGGGACATGGGATTTGCCCCATCAGCTCGAATATTTCAAAAATGACATAACCAACATACTTGTAAGCATTGCAGGCTCCAGACAACACCGCCGCCTGCAGGGCCGCCCCCCTGCGCCTCCTGCACCCCCCGGGATATGCAGCCATACCTGCCGGCCCCTGGAGATACGGCAGAGCAACACGCCCCCAGCACGTCAGCGGGGGATTCCCCTCAGAAACAACCACTTCCGGCAACAGACCCAACGCCGACGCCGCTGCAGGCGCAGGGGGTGGGACCCGGCCCTGTGTGACGCTCCCAGCGCCTCCTAGCATGCAAGCTGAGTGGAGCCTGTCTTACAAATGCCGGCGCCGCCTGGCTAGCGGCGCCGGTGATCTGAAACTGGCCCCTGGTGAGAACGCTGACCGAGCCTCCCTCTACCCTCGAGACTGAGCTCCTCTTCCTTCTTCCCGTTTGCTTCCCCCGAGTGGCTGTGCCGAAACAAGACTGAGTGTGACAGTGGTGAGTGTTCCTTCTTGTTCCCGTGGAGAGCTTGAGTGAGTGAGTGTCTGTGTGAGTGAAGTAGCTTGGAGCCCCTTCCCCCTCCCCCCTGTGGGTGTCCTTCCCCGTGGAGCGAAAGAGAGTGTTGCCTCCCCAAACCTTCCGGGGCCCTTACCCCCCTTCCTCACCTTATCCTGGCATGATCCTTCCCCCCTTGTGAGTGCACGCTGAACGCAAGAGTGGTTGAACGAGGAAGTGGGGCGGGACCACCCGTGGCGCACGCCACTCATTGAGAGTGTCCCAATCTCCCCTCTCCCACTACCCCTACCAGACCTTCCCGTTCCCTGTCCCACTGACAATACCGAAATGACTCAACCACACATGTAACTGCCTCACCCCCCCCGGCTTCTGGATTGACCCCTGTGGTCTGCCAGGAGAGCCTTTCTTGAAGTTCTCGGAGTGGATCAGGAGGCAATTATGGAAATGGCATTCTCAGTGGCCGCACCTTTGCTTTGGAACTCTTTCCCAGTGGAGGCCCGGGTGGCCCCGGATCTCCCCTCCTTCTTCCGACAATGTAAGACCTGGCTGTTAACATCCACCTTAAAATTTGTAAAATAAACAAATAAATAAACTGAAATAACTGAACTGATACCGGACAAAACAGAAGCAAATAACGGTTATTATCTAGGTCATCAGATTTGGGTTGAATGACAAACCATTTAATGGATATATTTGTTTGCATTTCCGACCTCTCAGTCCTCATCCTCAGAGGAAACCTGCACAACACCATCAGAAGACGGTCCTGGAAACTAAAATGCATACATTTATTTAACACCAAAAATAATGGATTTAATGGACTTAACACGGAACTAAACTTCTCCAGCCGCTACAAAAATCTGCAGCATCTTACAGTTTACTGCATTTTTAACTTTTGCTATCCTATGTATCAAATTCCAAAAAGATGTCATTCCAACCACTTTGTCTCCCTCTCTGTAACTGACAGACTCCATCATCGGATGTGTACTCAACCTTTGTGTTACTTCTATGAGCCCAGCTACTTTCATATGCACATTCCTTTAACCTGTTAAGCTATTTCCTACTATAGCCCCTCTCTCTCTCTCTCTCTCTCTCTCTCTCTCTCTCTCTCTCTCTCTCTCTCAAATGTCTGGCATCTCTAGGTGTTATTAAATGAAATGCAAGCACACATGGCCACCTAGGAGCCACGCATCTGACTGCCCAGCTGAAGTTGGAGCGGGGGAATGCGCACTCCCATGAGCCACGAAGCACCCACTCATAGGTATGCATGGAGCACTGCCAAAAAATCTGGTGTGTGCCATGCAGGGCAAGCCAAAAAGGTGCATGGCAGTGGGTGCTCATGCATTCCCTGAGAGCACTGGGGAGTCTGGGCTGTGGAGAAGAATATGTACTGGCTAAGCATCAAGGAAGTTCTGGAAATTGCCATAAAAGTACCGTAAAACTGTCGTAAAATTCTCATAAAGTTCTGAAAATGTCCCGGAATGTGACAAAAAATCCCGGAAAGTGACAAAAATGATGAGGGAAATGGCAAAAGCGTACAATCACTGAAAACTGGTGAAGTACCGATGGACACTCAGGCCGCTTTTACACAAGTGGCCAGGGAAGCGCGTTCTTCAATGTGTCTCTGGGGAAAAGCCACGCAGTGGCCACCTGCCATAGGAATCGGCAGTGTGTGCGGCCTCACACAGCCACTTTGAAGACGCATTCTGAAAACCCCATAAACGAGGTTTCAAGAACGCGTCTTCAAAGAGGCCTCACCCGCCGCCGATTCCTATGGTGGGTGTCCACTTCTGATGGGTGTAAACACACCCCACGCGGCTTTTCCCAGCAGCGCGTTGAAGAGCACACTTCCGTGGTCACTCATGGAAAAGTGGTCGCACAGGCACTCCTGAAAGGTCAATATTTTCCTTCAGAATGGGAACACTTGCTCTTGTTTTAGCCTTTGTCCACTCAATTAAGCACACACACTTAACTTAAGCACATGCTTAACTTGTAGTTAGATGTGGGGATGCTTTCCTCTGTGGACAAGTTCAGAGAACGAGTGTAGTAGCTGGATCTTCAGCTCACATGTAGGGATTGGAAAGAGGTCAAATAATAATAATAATAAAAAATGTCATGGGCTAAATCCCAAAATTGGAAAAGGGTCAAATAAAATCCAGCTTCTGGCCATATTTCATCCCAGGGGAAATGGTCAAAACCTACAGCCCGAGGGGAAAAATATTAAAAAGCATCTGTCTTGAATGGGATTCCTTATTCTTGCTTTAAACACATAAATAGGGCTGAAACAAGAAGCAAATTTGCTTTTTTATGAGAAATATCAGGATTTTGATAACCTAGTTCTTTGCAGTTCCTCAATCCAATTATGAAATCTCAATAATTCTCATCGAACTGATAGGTGGCGTGTGAGCGAAGCAGTCTTTGCAACAGACAAGGGCAAGCCAGGAGGGCTTGGGGGCTTAGGTTCAGCAGCATTCCCTTTATCACTTTCAAAGACTGGCTGGGTGCCTCTCAACGGACAGGCACTATGGTGGGGAAGCGGCCCTTGAAATTGAAAACCCCCAGCCAAGAGTGCTGCAAAGCCAGCATCTCCAGCAATCCTGGCCAGTCCTTGTCAGTTTCAAAAGCCAGCAAGGTGCAGGCCCCCTCTGCACCGTCTATCAGCTGAGGCACTCTGGGAGGGAAGCAGCCTTTGAAGTTGATATGTGCCAGCCGGAAATGTTTGGGAAGGCTCTGCAGTGCTCCCAGCAGGCCTTCGTCAGTTTCAAAAAATCCGGTGGGCAGTTTGCTCTTCCTCATCAAGAATGACGGCAGCGAGACACTGACGGTTCTTTGTTCCTCTTCATTCCCAGGATGAAATCGAGAATTGGGATGGAATCAACGAGAATCGAAGAAAACCGAGGATGAACTCCCAGGCCTACGCATAAGTGACAGATAGGGCTAACCTTATCCCAGATGTTTTGACTCAAAGTGAGTCGGGCAAAGGAACTCTGATGCCCCTTTTCAATACAGCCGCACTCCCTTTGGAGTCTCATGATGTCCCAGAGGGAGCAGCGCCACTTTAAAAAGAGGGTGAGACAAAGGGGACTCATTGACCCATTTTCATTGTGGCCATATCCAATGTGGTTAGAACTGAAATGGGAAGCTCATTTGCTTCCTACTGGTAATACCCATAGTTCCAAGTACCATGTTGAGTGCACAATGGAGTATCATCCCTCCTCCCAATAGTCTTCAGTTTCCCCTCCCATGTGGAAACAGGGAGGACTACTGTAGCTGATTTGCACATGTTTGCCCATGTGGTTACCTTGTCTGAGGCTGGAAACAGGTAGGAGGGGGGAGCTGAAGGGAAGAGGCGGGCTCAGCACAGCTTTTCTGCTTTCCGTTGGGTGCTCAGATTCCTGCCAGCCAATAGAATGCTCAAGATCTTTCCCCTTCCATTCTTCTCTCCCCCCTCCCATCTGGAAAGGACTTCTAGGTGGGAGGGAGGAGAGCTGAAGGGAAGAGGTGGGCTGCTGACTCCTGCTAGCCAATAGGTATCAGCTGAGTCTGCCCCCTCCTTCCTGCTATTCCCCCTCCCATTCCTGAAAATTTGCCTTCAGAAAGCCTTCCCCACCAAGACAACTGCAAGCCCCAGACAAAGTAAGAAAGCTGGGCAGGAAACAGGGTGGATTCCTCATCTCTGCTTCCCTCCTCCCCATCAGCACTGGGTATTCTGTTTTTTGAGATTCTCACTTTTCTTTGCAAGAATCCAGCTGATTCACATCTTGTTCTCATTTACAAGAATGAGACGAGAATTTTGATTCTTATTGAAAAACATGAGAAAACAAGAATCGAGTTTCAGCCCTATTTGACTTCATCCACCACCATTGGGTACCAATCTGTATCCAATTAGTGCCTGATAGATGACCTGAAGTCCTGATTTACCAGTTTCTGATCCCAGAATACCAACTTCTAGTACTGATTTTTCAAGTTACCATAGCAATGTTCACTATTTCCCCATAACAATTTACCAAACTGCTGATCAGTAAACAGTAGATCAGTACCTCAGTAATGGGAAAACCTGATTTTCCAAGTAATTGTTTACCCAAAGGGCACACAGTTAGCCTGTTGGGTAAATAAGACGGCTTGATTTCAGGGGTATTAGCCATGGATACGTTTCATCTCTACCCTGGATAATAGAATAACCTGGATAATCTCTACCCATGGAAATAGGGACCCCCTCCAGAGATGAAACATGTAAAAAAAACCACAACCCTGTAGCACTGAGTCAAAACCAGAAGGGTAGGGGTGGAACACCGGGGAGAATACCGGATATACTGGTATCGGGTCTCCCAGGCAGGTACCGGATTTATCGGCATACCGGATTTTTAACACTAGCCACGGTACCAGATTTTTTTACATTGCAGCTATAGACTTCAATGGCCGTAATGTAAAAAATCCGGTACCATGACCAATGTTAAAAATTCGCTATACCGGTACAGGTAAATATCGGATTTATCAGATTAAGCCGATACACCCAAATACCGGCAATATTGGATCTCAGGAGAACTAGAATTCCCACCCGTACAGAAGGGTGTTCACCTTAGTGTTAAAGTCATGCTTAAAGTTAAGCACCTGGACTAACCCTCGGTTGAGTAGAGCTAGATTACTTTACCAGGGCTATAAACCTGACGTGCTTTACAAACCTTAGATAATTATTGTCATCATTGTGGGTCAATTACAGGAATAGAGGCTATTTTAGAGAGTTTTTAAAGTATTAATTTCTCTATTTATTTTTTGTCATTGGCTGGAACATCAAGCTAATTGGAGACTATTCAAACTCCCAGTCCAAGGGGGAAAATATATATATACAAATCCATCTCGAAATATTAAGAAGCAAAATGATATGAAGATGTTTTAATATGGGAGGTACGGGGCCCGGGGGATGATCACATTTGAGAACGAGGAATGTAAATCCTTAAAATTATAAGAATGTTCATTATTCAGTTGGGTTTTTGAGCTCGTCGGCCCCTAGCACACGTTTGCCATTAAGAATGATATAGCCATGTTGTTTGCGCTTTAATTAGATTTCTAAACACATGACAAACTAAACTGAATAAATAAAACTGACCTTTAAATTCCCAGAATTACAGCCTACTTAAATGGCCATAATAAGGTAATAATAACCCAAGCTAATAGGCGCTCCGCTAGCTGTACTGTACGGCTCTCCATGTGACACACTCTGTTATTAATTTTGGTGTGATTACAAATTATTCCCATAGTTCAGCTTTAATACAGTATTGATGTTGTTATTAATATAGATTTGTCAGTAAAGATATCAAACTAAGTTGGCTCCACTTAATGTCAGTTGACAAAAGGAAGCAAAACAAAAATCTTACACTTACCCTCATGGGGGTTTTCAGGGGAGGGAGAAAAGCAGTATGAGGGGAAGAAAAATAATGACTCTCTCATTAGAGAGGTGCTTAATCTGAATTAGGGAGGATAAAAGGGAGGGAAACATGGCAATAGGCTGTGACTATGGGTTACAGAGCAAAATTTAATATTTGCTGCCACTGCTTTGAGTCAAAAATGGTGTGAGCGGTGGCTGAAACTCGGTCCTCGTTTTTCCTCAGAAAAAAACAAGGATCAAGGTACTCGACTCGAGTTGCTGAGTTCTGAAGTTTCATGGAATGGCTGCTGAAACTTCAGGACTTGGAAAATCCTTTGTAGAGTGCAGGGACGGGGAACGGAGGCCAACACTAGACTGATGCTCCCCCGTCCTTACCCCCTGCTGGCTAGGGAGAGAATTGACCAGCAGGGGCCAGGAAAGGGAGGGAACGGGGGGCCTAATGGCAGCTCAGAACTAAGTTGCTAAGGGGTTGGGGGCATAGCAGGGGCTGAGGGATGTGTGGGCTCAGGGGGTTGCATTGGAGGGGGCTCGGCATTTCCCAGCATGGCTTGCTGCAAATACGGGGAGCACGCACGCACGCACGCACGCCGCGTTCACGGCTTGTGGCAAAAGTATAGGCTGGAGTAAGTGGCCCATAGAATTTCACCCTATGTCTCAGGCCCCCACACAGAAACCTGGGACATTAAATTCTACCGGACAGCCTGGCAGACTGTTATCTTCCCTACTGGCAAGTATTCCAGCTAGCTTATGAACAAATAAACTTTATTTTTAAAGGTAAGAACAAACAAGGTTAGTTTACACACAAACTTTCCCACACATAAGACCCACCCTCAGCGCAAGAGTCTGGTGTAATAGCAAGAGTCACAGTTCTGGGTTCACAAACCTGTTCACCCCACTCATGGTTCCTTGGGGAATGTTCATTCGAGAGTCTTGGTTGTGTCTTCCTTTGCTTCAGCTTACTCCGGGGAGGTTGTTCATCCAAGGCTACTGCTGCTCTCTGTCACTGGCATCCCCCCACCATTCTTCACCTCAACCTAGCCTAGGGTGGTCATTTCTCAAAGGCTGTTGCTTCTCTCCGGCACCATCCTCAGGAGACCCTGGGAGTCCACCTCCTGATCTAGGAAGTGACTTCAGCAAGGGGTTAGATCAGAGTGGTCTACCAGGTCTGTCCATCCCACACTGGCTGCTCTCTCTGGCATCATACTCAGGAGACCCTGGAAGCCCACCTCTTTATCCAACAAATGACTTCAACAAGGGGACTGTGTCAGAGGGGCTTACTAGATCCAATTATTCCACAATGGCTATTCTCTCTGGCACTGTCCTCCAGAGACCCTGAGAGCCTCTTGACCCCACTAGATGATTTCAGCACTGGGTAGGATCAGAGGAACTCCCTAGGATCGTTGTTGTTGAGGCCACTGCGGTGCCAGCCAAACAAGATTCCTAGTGTCCAAGGACTGTAGATTGCCCTCTGCTTGTTCTCCAGTCATCTTCCATCATGCATCTGACACATGCATGCAAATTAGGTATGCATGCAAATGATGTACACCCATTGAGTATATTTCCTTCCCTTTCAATGGGCTGTTCAGGTACTCCTGCTAATAACACACACCCATGGAGCACATTGCTACCCCTTTCAATGGGCTGTTTTGGGTGTGCCTGCAAATTATGTACACTCAATGAGTACATTGCTTCCTCTTTCTATGGGCTGTCATAAACCCTGGGTTACATTTGGAACTTTGTTACGGGGCACATAGTTCACCTTGTTTACAATTAATTTGTTATCTTTGTTATTTGGTATTATGTTATTCAGTGCGTTTCTGATTTCCTCCTGCCTTTTGTCATGCACATGGGTTGATCAAATTCAAACTCACGTTCTTGTTGTTAATTAGCAAATTGTATGCAAAAGACACACGAAGTGCATGAGAGCCTGTTGGCCCCAGTAGATCTTGGCACTGGGAGGGATCATAGGATATAAAATCAAATGCACAAGTATAGGATGGGTGATATCTGGCTTGGCAGCAGTCCATGTGAAAAGGATCTTGGGGTTGTAGTTGATCACAAGGTGAACACGAGTCAGCAGTGTGATGCAGCTGCTAAAAAGGCTAATGCAATTTTAGGCTGCATTAACAGAAGCATAGGGTGTTTTCAGACGTGACGGGCGGCTTTGCCCCGTCCCGAAAACAACCCAGAGATTCCCCGCTGGGATCACCCAGGCACGGCAAACAGACATGCCAGGGATCCCGGCGGGGAATCAGGGAGGGGGTGGGGCTGCGCGGCGCAACGTGCGGCTGCACAGCCCTGCCCCCTTCACGCTCCCTCGCTGCCCGCCATCTGGGGAGACGGGCGGGTGGCAAAGCCAATGCTACCACAGTGTTGGGCTGGTTTGACCATGGTCCGGAATCCCGCCGGGGATTCTGGGCCGTGTTCGCTGGCCAGACGTTACTCTTTTTTGGTTCTGGCCGGGAATCACTTTCACCATGCTTCTGGGGATTTTCACGCCGGGAGCCCCGGAAACGTGGTTGAAATTAACTCCATGTAGGCATTCAGCGTGGCGAACGTCTGGCGGTCGCCGAACAGACGTGCAGGGCACAGTGAACACATGTGGGTATTCAGTGTGGTTCACTGTGATCTTGTCACATCTGAAAACACCAATAGTATCCAGGTAATGAGAAGTCATAGTTTTACTCTATCCGCGCTGGTCAGACTTCATCTGGAGTCCTGTGTCCAGTTCTGGGGACCGCATTTTAAGAAAGACATTGACCAGTTGCAACGAGTTCAGAGGAGAGCGCCGAAGATGGTCAGGAGTCTTCGCTGGAGGTTTTTAAACAGCGCCTGGACGGCCATCTGTCAGGGATGCTGTAGCTGCGGATTTCCTGCATTGAGCAGGGGGTTGGACTAGATGACCTTTGGGGTACCCTTCCAACTCTAAGATTCTATGATTCTATTAGTGATAACCCACAAAATGGAAAAGCAAAGCAGAGTGCCCAATCCAAGGCATGCACAACACAAGTGCAACATATGCACACAGGACACGCTGAATGTGTGCAATGCATCGAGTGCACGCCCATGTTGTATTTGCATAGCATGTGAGACACATGCAGGCCATGAATTGGGGCCTAATTTTCCAACCAGCTCTTTTCCAATTGGTTTACAAATTTTCTTCAGACAAACAAATATGAATTCACAAAGACGTACCAAAATAAAAAAGTGACCCAAGTACCAAATACCAAAGTCCTGATATGATGAATGTTGCAAAAACACTGTATCCAAATGTGGAATTTCATCTTTGAGAATAAATCTGCAAGTATTATTTGTGATTGAGGGGGAAAAAATCTACATTTCTTTCAGGTCTGGATAAAACTTCATCCACTTATTTTACTGACTTATTTATCCTCATGTATGCGATTAAACCCAGCATGGAAGGCATCCAAGCTCTATCGAGAAATGCCCTGTGGTTGTTCTTGAGACACGTGACCTGGAAATGTAGCCTGAGGCTCTGTGAGTCTTACTCTTTTTCTGGAAAAAAATTATAACAAGAGAGAAGAGTGGGGGAAATATAAACCCTTGCCCACAGACCGTGCAAGCCGTACCAGAAGATGTCTTGGGATATCATGCCAATTAGCTTTGAACTTAAGGCAAATTGTTTGAATTGATGTTGGGCACGCACTGGATTGAAAAGAAATAATGAGAAATATTCAAAGACATTCCTCTTCTCTTCCTCCTCCAACCCTGTTCAACTCTCTTCTTTCACTCCCAAGATCATGAGCTGTTAGTATACATAAAATGCAAGCCGCTCCGCATGTCTTCTTAAACATGTCCGATTCCACACCCATCACTCTCTCCAAGACTATAGATAAAAGCATTCACACTCCCTAAACAAATACCCAGAGGCAGAAAAGCTGAATCTGAATGCACTGGCTTATAATGCTTGGAGAAAAGGTTTCTTTTTGCTCTGATCTCTCTTCATGTGCATGGTGGGTAACATACTGTTGTGGTCAGTGGAGGTGGAATGAAAACTGCTTATGAACAGAATAAGCCGGAAAACCCACAAATCCACAGAAAACAAATTTCCAATGGAATACAATGCTTAAGTACTTATAACGGAAGTACAGTGTAATACAGTGCTTAAGTCAATAAAATATCTGATTAAGGAGAATTCCTGATAAGCCAAACTTGTTTAGATGGCCTGAGAAATTCAGTTTAATGAAGCAGAAATGAATAGTGATTTGTATCCACTTCGCTGGACCTGCTTCAAAGTGGGCAAAATCACTGGATGAAAACAGACATGACTCTAACCACCCTTTAACCACCCTTGGTGGTTATTTATTCATATTGCAGGGCTGTATTGGTGCCCTATGCAGCCCTGCAACATGCATAAATGACCACCAAGGGTGGTTAAAGGGTGGTTAGCGTCATGTCTGTTTTCACCCACTGTGAACAATATCAGCTTCTGTTCTGTAACTCCTGATTGCCTGGATTATTGTCACCAGTTCCATGGAATTTTATTTAATTGGATGAGCAACTCTATGGGGAAATTATTTATTAATTATTATTATTATTATTATTATTATTATTATTATTATTATTAATAATAATAATAATAATAATAATAATAATTTATCAGTCTCCGGTGATTTCATGCTTCTGCCATTGTCGATATCGGCGTCTATGATTTCCCATCATTTCCTGTTGATTTTGCAGCATTTTTTCATCATTTTGCAGCATTTTCTTCACTTTTTGTCACTTTCCAGGAAGTGTAGGAGAGTTTTCCAACACTTTTACAGCTATTTAGAGCACTTGCCTGGAAGTGAGATGGCACATTTGCATCTCCACAGCCCCGGGGGGGTGCACTGCACAGGGTGCACAGGAGGCATGGGCGTGGACCTGCAGCAGCTCGGTTCCACTTGTAAAAAATAATGACAGATGGCAAAAACCATGGAAAAGCTGGAAAGTTTCTGCATCATGCAAATGAAGGCAAATGACCTGTTCCAGCAGAAACACCACTCCCTTTATTTGCCATGTCAGGCCTAGTCGAGTGTCCCAAACTGAACACAATTATCGAGGTGAGGTCTCACCAGTGCTGAGTAAACTGTACCGTTACTTCTCACGTCTTAGCTATGATGGACCTGTTAATGCAGCACCATTTCCTTTTTTTGCATCAAGCAGGGGTGTAAGGGACTTTATACCCGATTAAGATACCCCCCCCAAATCAGTAATTTACGGTACTGATTTTCTGATTTTCCTGTTACCGATTGGTAAATAAGGAGAGAAAAGTAGTAGTAGTAGTAGTAATAAAATAATAGCAATAATAACAATAATAATAATAATTTTTAAAACCAGGACAAAAACACACAAATCAGGTCTGGAAGTTGACATTCCATGGCATTCTGAGACATTCGTTACTCGAATCAGGTCAAAGTCAGGTACCTATCCGTACTCAGTACTTTTGAGTCAATCTGAATACTGGAAATTGAATTGGTATACTCATTTTTACAGGTAGGGCTGAGACAAGAGCAAGTGTTCCCGTTCTTAAAGAAATTACCCAACTTTCAGGATTACTTGTGAGTGTCTTCCGGTACTTCATGAATTTCCAGTGATTCCATACTGCTGGCTTTTTGTGTGTGTGTGTCATTTTTGTCACTTTCCGGGACTTACTTTCACTTTTCCCAACTTTCTGGGACTTTGGGTCACTTTCCATCACTTCCCAGAATTTGTAGTCACTTTCTGGGTATATTTAATCACTTTACGTGAATTTCACAATAGTTTTACAGCAGTTTTACAGCACTTCTATGGCAATTTCTAGCACTTCCTTGGTGCTTAGCTGTCAAGTTTTCATCTCCACAGCCCTGGGGGTGCACACTTGGCACAAACAGGGCTTGGGAGGGAACCAGCCCATAGCAACCCCGTTCAGCGAGCAAAAATATCAAAAAATGGCAAAGAAGTGGGAAAGCTGGTAGGTTTCCACATCCCGTGAATCTTGGCAAATGCCCTGCTTCTGATGGAAGCAGCACTTGCAGAGATTTTTCATTTCAGACCTATTTGTGGGTACTCGTTCAAGCGATATTCAAGGGACATCTAGTCAGAGTGGAGAGTGGGTAAGAACGACTGTAAAATTAGGACAAGTGTTATGTGTAGCCCCAGAGAGGATTGGTGCAGAGGCCCCCTCTAGTGGTGTGAATGGTGACTAACCACTCAGGTTCATGAGCCTGCTAATCCCAGAGCTGAAGGACTCATGTATTTTGGCTTAGAGGATAGATGCTCATGCAGATAAGAACGGAGGTCTTCCATTCTAAACTCCACTCTGCCAGAATTGACAGGGTTACATATGAACCAGTAGAAGTTATGGGTTGGGCTGCTTAAGGGGTCCGCCCATCATGGGGGAGGGAAGGCAGGAGCCAAGGTCCAGTTGAGATCATGGATTAATGCATGGTTTCATCTCCTATGACTAACCAAATTCATTCATCTTTGCTCCCTTCCCCTAAGATTACTCTTTCAGTGCTTGAGAGGTAGGACTGGACCCATAGGCCAGATTCAAGAATGGGAAAGAATCCCATTAAAAACATCCAAAGACTGTATTTGAACCAAAGGTTGAAGGTTCCCTAAACCAAGGGTAGATGACCTTTGAAGTGTCTTACAACCTGGCAATTCTATGATTTTAGTTTTCCAACTCATCTCCCACTTCCAGCTTGAAGTCCCTGCACTCTCCCATAGATATGCTCCCTGACCCTCCCCTCTTTTCTACTTTGTTTTGGGGATGGTAGGGAGAGACAGGGAGCCTATCGTACAGAGTTGGGTACAACCAAACAGGAGCCCCACTCAGTAGGAATGGGTCCTGGTGCAGCAGATGATGTGACCACCTATCAACCTGAAACAAGAAATCTCAGTGAGTGCTCTTTCCTTTGAAAGCAGCACATTCACCTCCAGTCACGTGACGTAGAAACTTACCCGTTTCCCCACCTTTTTTGCTATTTTCCATTATTGTTCACAAGTTGAACAGGGCTGCTATGGGGCCAGTCTCAAGCCATGTGTGTGCCTCATTGACACCTCCTGTGGCTGTGGAGATCAAAAATTGCTGGCTAAGTACCGGGGAAATGCAGGAAATTGCCATACAAGTGCTGTAAAACTGCCATAAAAACACATCTCAGTACAGTCTTTGCTAGGGATCCTGTAGGTTCTCCAGTAGGATGCCTGTATGAGGGGTCTCCAGTAAAGGCCTCACCTGGGTAGCCTAACTGAGACCCTGGCAACTTGGATTTGAAACTCAGACTGCTGCCATGTCAGGTTGTGACAATACTGGGCTAGATGGACCAGAGGTCTAACTCAGTGAGGCAACTCCTTCTATCCTTATAAGTGTGACAAGAACAGAAAGCAACAGAAGCTCAGAAATAAGAGCAGGGGAGATTGACCAAACAATGACAAAGATTTAACAACAACACTAGCATACAGAGGAACAGGAAGAAGGGAGGCGCAAGGACCAGTGACACAAGTTACTAGAGGGAAAGACATAGCCTGATACAGCGCAGGGTAAGGGATCCAGGAGTGCGGGTCAGAGCAAGCGAAATGGAGAGACACTGACAGAAGCTCTGCCAGCCTCCTAGTTGCTCCCAGCATGCCTTCTGTACAGCTGGGGGCCAATCAGGAAGCTAGATGGGCAGAAAAAGGGGAATACAAGTGAACTCTTCATCCAATCACCTAGGCTGTGGCTAAGGTGGGCGGAACCACCACCTTTGAGGGCCAGGAGTTTTGAGACCCAGCCCTGACACCCAGAAAGTCCCAGAAGGTGACCAAAATTAGAATTAAAATGGTGGAAGTGTGGGAACCCTGGAAACTACAAAGTACCAACGGACACTGACAAGCATTCCTGAAAGGTCGATGTTTCCTTGCACACTGGGAACACCTGCTCTCATCTCTGCTGTAGACCCTACCCCACAACATCAAGTAATAATAGACCTTGGCCTGCCAATAACAGCGACCAGAAGCCTTGTAGTGCCCTGTTAGGAGGAGACAAGGATGGGGCAGCCAGCACCACCTGTTGCGGCAGACGCTGCAAGGAGTAGCCGGGCCACAGCGGGAAAGGAGTTGGGCCCGATCTAGGTTACCCTGGTAACAGGGCTTGCCAGCAAATAGAAGCGTGCGGGCTGGGAAGGCCACCCCCCCCCAGGGGAGGAGCTTCTCCACCCATGCAGAAGCTCTTGCCTCATTCCAGGGCAGGAGCTGGAGAAGCAAAACCCCACCTTCCCTCCCTAAAGCACTGTGGGTACTATCCAGTCACCATCGGGGCCAGGAAAGAATTGTTATGGGAGACCTTTATTTGTCACTGCCCCCCTTGGTCATAGCCACTGGCCAGGGATCAAAGGGGAGATGTAATAATTGGGGTTGGTACTGGAGGGTACATACAGATCAGTTTCCTGGCAGTTATATGTTAACCTGTTATTGTTTGTTTAGTGTACTGGACCCAAATTACCCTAAGGCAATTACCCCACCAGCCTAATTCTAATTAGAATAAATAGTGCGGCCATTAAAACCCAACAATTCTTGTCCTGGTCTCATTCCGGATGCGCCAACAAAGGCCGTTTTCACATGAACGTTTCCCTCCCCTCCCAGTGGGTAGGGGGTGCCCATGCAAACGCCGTGGTAGGTGCATGGAGGATGGGTGGGCGCCTGTGGGAGTCAGTTGGTGGGAGTGCGTGCATGCGCACTCCCACGCTCCACCAAGCACGCACGGAGCAACGGACGCCACTGCCCGATGCTCTGTGCATGGAAATGGGTGGGGTGGGTGAAGATTCATGGGAACACACCCACACCCACCGCCCACCCACACACTGCTGACCCATTTGAAAAGGGTCAAACCTGCTCGTGGGTTCTATTGTAGCTTCACTTCCTTGGGTACCTCCCAATCCCATGATCTTTTAGAGCAGTTAAGAGTCCCCTCGTTATACACCTCTTGATTTCACTATGGCTTTGGAAACCAACACAATCTTTCTCCTGGGCTGATCCCATCAGTGGGTACTTTCAGACGATACGGGGCCCTTTGGCCCCGTACCAGAACCAACGTCTTCGTTCCCCGCCGGGGTCACCCCTGCACGGCCCAACAGATGTGCCGGGGGGATCCCAGCGGGGAAAGTGGGAGGGGCCGGGGCCGCGCGGACAACGTGCGGCCGCACGGCCCCGCCCCCTCCACGCACCCCGCCGCCCGCCCTCCGAGGAGACGGGCGGGCGGCGGGGCCAATGCGGCCGCCGCGTCTGGCCGATCGTGCCACGGCCCGGGATCCCGCCGGGGATCCCGGGCCGTGGCACGCGGCCAGACGTTACTTTTTGTTGGCCACGGCCCGGGGTCCGTTTGACCACGCTTCCCGGGACCTTCCCCCGGCTAGCCCGGGAAGCGTGGTTCAAATTGACCCCATGTGCCGATTGAGCGTGGCCAACATCTGGCGGCCGCCAAACAGACGTGCGGGACACGGTGACCCCAGGTGGGTATTCACCGTGGTTCACCGTGTCAACGTCACGTCTGAAATCACCCAGTGTCTCAGGGAGTAATCTTCAATTAATTAACTTCCACTAGTTTTTTCCATAACTGTCCCAGTTCTAGAACTTACGAAAGCCATCAAAATAATGAGATTCAGGCGGAAATAGTGTGCGCTGGCAACACCATCATAAAAACCAGGTGTGATAGAAGCACCTGTTCTTTCTCAAAAACCTAAATGCACAAGGCTTTGTCAGTTTCATTTTAAACAATTATTTCTCTTCCCTCCGCCTCCTTCTGTCTTGCTCATTTTTTTTGCATCTATCCCTATTTACTAGTTTTAAAGTTCTGTGTATTTATTAGCATCTAGAGTCCCGAAATAAAATTTAAATTGTTTAGGAGCCAGCTTATCCTCCTTTTTTCCTTTAAAGATTTGAGTCGAAATTAAACTAATTGACATTTTAATAATATTCCACTGTTTGTTCCCGTGGAGTTGGAACTGAACTCAAGAACCGATTATATGAAGATATACTCGGTGCCATCTGCTATCCTAACATTTCTGATTATAAATTAGTCGTTCTTGTTTATTATCTATTTGGGGATTTTTGTGTTTATCATGCTAATCTCTGGAAATTTTTTCAAAACAAAAAATGTTGGGAAAGTGTACCAGGGTTAATTTGCACCTTGCATACGTTTAAAAAGGAAATGCTTTGCCAGCAGAGAAACTGAAGAAAAAACATCCTCACGTAGTCATTTGTACTTGCACACAAATTTTTATTTTATTTATTTATTTATTTAAACATTTTTACCTCACCCCTCTTGCTCCAGGCAGCTCTGAGCAGCTTACAACACAGAAAAAACCTAAAAGTAACACAATTAAAGCACATTTAAAAGGAAAGCACTGTACAAAAACCCTCCCACCTTCCCTAACCCACTTCCCTCCCCACCCTACACCCCATCTCCCTCGCCAAAATCCAGGCAGAACAGCCAGGTTTTACACATACGACGGAAGGAGGGGAGATCCAGGGTCACCTGGGACTCAACCAGGAGGGAGTTCCACAGCCGAGGTACAGCCAAGGAGAATGCCCTCTCTAGGGATGGGTGAATAGAATGCGGTTCGGATGTTCAGCCGTTCAGTTTGAAACCCGAGTTCGGGTTCAATGGTTCAGCCGAGTTCAGGTTGGCCGAACTTGGCCGAACAGTCAAAAATAGCACTATCAAAACCGAAACAAAACCGAAACTTGATTATTTTTTTTGCCCTGAAAAGACATTTTTCCTGTCCTCGAACTCATCTGAACTCATCCGAACACAACCAAACTGTTCGATCATTCAAGAGTTCGGTTCAGACGTCTGAACAGACCGAGTTCGTCCGAACTCCGAACATCCGAACCGCGTTCACTCATCCCTAGCCCTCTCTATAGTGGCCCCCCAAGACACATGGGGGACCACAAGAAGGGTGCTCCCGGCGGACCGCAGAGGCTGCTCCAAAGTGCGGTGAGCGAAGCGGTCTGCTGTCTTGAACTGATCTGATGTCTTGAACCCCTGATCTCTGATCAGCCTTGTACCGCTGATGTCTGGGCTGGGGGACAATGTTTTTTCCCCTATGTCACCACTTTATCTGTGTGAGTTTAGATCTTTCCTTCTGTTGTCTTTTCTCTCCCTTGTTCTGTGATTGACTGTGCCCACCAACTTCCCGATTGGCTTCTTGTCTTACATAAGGCATGCTTGCAGCTAGGGAAGTTGGCTGGGCTCTTGTTGTTCCCTCTGCCATTGTGGATTGACTTCATTCCCTGTCAAGTTTTGCCTTTCTGTTTTCCTTAGGCTTGCTCCCCTTTCCCTGGTCTGTTTGTCCCCTTTCTCCTCTTCCTCTCAAGTTTTAGACCATGAGTGTCTTTAGGCATAATGTCAACGGGTGTCTGAATATGTGTTTTGTTTTGACCTTGATACGAAAACTGGTTTGACCCTGTGTCCACCATGTGGCACTGTTTAGACACAGTCCACCTTGGGGCAAATTGTTGTTTTGCTCACCCTCCAATCTCAGCACAAGTGCTGCCACCTCGTTCCCCATGTTGTACCTGCTAATATGCCATGAAATATCATTAGACACAACGTTGGCCATGCGTTCAGCCGGAACACGCAAATTGTCCTTGTGATGCAATGGTGTTCACATTGCATGTTCAACGGGTGGCCAAATTGGTGTTGGGATTAGGGATGTGCGAACACGGTTAGGAAGTTCGGAGTTCAGATCGAACTCAAATAGTTCGGTCGACTTAACCAAACTTCTGAATCGAACTTGAATTCAACTGAACTGTTCGGTCGAATTCGAACCAGTTCGGAAGCCCCCCCCCCAAAACGGTTTTGAATGTACAAACTCGGTTTGGATGTTCGGAATTCAACTAAACTTGAATAGTTGGGTCGTCTGAACCTGACTTTCAAACCGAACTCGATTTTCGAACCGAACCAAACCAAATTTCCGAACTTGGTTCTGTTCGCACATCCTTAGTTGGGATTGTTATGGTGCTTACACATAACAGCCAAATACTTGCTTAGGGGTTTTGACACCCGATCTTTGTTATGTCTAAAGATGCCCTATGTTCCTTGGTCCCTGATATCTCTCTACTGGCCCCTTTCTCTGTAGTGCACCTGTTCTCTAATAGTGGTAGCTTGTTCCTTCCCTGTTCCCCTCCCAGTTCTTATCAGATCCCTGTTAAACCTTCATTTTTCCTTTGATCTTGCCCATTGCTTCTTGGTTCCATGCTAGACTCCTATTTCCTTTACCTAGCCTTTAGTTCCCCTTCTTGCTCAGTGTTTGGTTTCTCCTATAGTTGTGTATTGCTCCCTGTTATGTTCCTTTCCTTGTTATGAACCTAGTTCCTGTACAGCTGTGTATGGGCATGTTCCCCTCCTCCCTAAACGGCTGAGTCTCTTTACAGTTGTCAGAGCCAGCCCCAGGTATGTGCCATATGTGTGGCCGCACATGGCCCCGCGGCCAGCTGGGGCCCTGCACTTGCCTGACTGGGAAGCAGACTGCATCTTCCTCCCCTCCCTGGCTCCAGACCCCATCCCTCACCTGCCTCTGCCTTCTAATAGAGCAGCAGCGGGGACAGATAGGGCTGGGAGATAAGGCTGTTTGTTTGCAAACAGCTCCTCCCCATGTGCTGATCAGAAGGTTGCTGCCTTGTAAAGAAGGTTCTTCGAGATGGCTCCCAACATTCTCACAACTGGGTTGTGCGCGCTCACCCTGTTCAAATAATAGACCACATGATGGTCTTGAGCTCCTCTGGTATAAAAAGAACCCTCCCCCTCTGAATGACAGTTCCTTTCAACCCTTTCTAGAAATATAAGAAAAGAATTCCATGCGGGGCTGGAAGGGTGGGTGTTGTGAGAATGTTCGGAGCCATCTCAAAGAACCTTGTTTGCAAGGTAGCAACCTTCTGTTCTTCTTCGAGTGGCTCCTCACATGATATTTTTACATGGCTCCGCCGGGTGGGGAGTCCGTGGGCGCGCCAGTGCATGGATGGGGCATGCACACAGCTGCACACACATCCCCACTCACCCACCACTCATCCACACCCACATAGTAACCACCATTTCCCCCGGTTGCTCCATGCGTGGGGATGAGTGGGGGGGTGAGTGGGGATGCGTGTTAGGCGAGCGCGCACGCACCCCCACTCACCATGGGCGCGTGCACCACGTCATTCACATGGGGTTCCCCCACCCATGAACACACAGAAATCTGCGTGTTTACGGCTGGGAGGAGAGACCCGTGTAAAAAGGGCCACATTCTCACAACTGTCTTACTTATACTATCTTAGGTAGGAATTTAGGATGTAAAGCAATATCTATTCTGTCTTGGAAAATAAATCTGCAAATATGGTTCTGAGTTTATTATGGCTGCTATTTCATTAACTCTTCTTAATGAAGTTATTGCTAACAGGAATACTGTCTTTAAACCCACACCCCATAACCAGTTCATTTGCACCCCCATATAATCAATTCACGCTGCCCCATGGGCACAAATTAAATGGTTATGGGTGGGGGGCAGCGTGAATTGATTATATGGGGGCAGGGGCACAAATGAACTGGTTATGGGGTGGGGGCAGCATGAACTGATTATGGGGGCACAACTGAACTGATTCTATGTCTCTTTTCATGGCATAATGCGCTTAATAAGATGGCTGCATTTTGGGTGTCTTGTGTGTGTGATAGCAGCACCTCTGGACTGGTCGCACTGCATGTGTGCACAAGGCACAGGCAGCACCAGCAGCAAGAAGCAACAGGCCCTGGAGGCCAGACTGGCTAACTCACCCCCTGGCCCCTCCTCCAGTAAGGCAGTGGATGCAGTCAGTCTCTCTGTGCCTGTGTCACTACCCGCTTGACTGCCCCTGCAGTGGAACCATTCCTGGGGAGTGGTGATAGACACTCGGCTAGGGAGGGGGGGAAGCATTAGGAGGCTGTGCTTCTCCACGGTTGCTCGGAGGGGTGGAGAATGGGAATCCTTCCTGTCCAGAGGGAGTAACATTAACGTAAATTTATACATTTGCATAATTAGGTCAGGCCTAATTATGCAAATTAGACCCCGCACCAAGACTTCACACATGGCCTCACAAACCCTGGGGCCGGCCCTGACAGTTGTGTGTTCCTCTAGGCTGCGTTTTGTTCCCTGCTCTGCTCCTAATTCCTTGTGCAGTTCGATGCCACCATAGTTAGTTCCTTGCTACCACCTGTTTAGACCTCTACCACTCCCTCTGATTGGCTAGAAGTACAGCTGAGTACCATCAGCATATTGGTGACAATGCACCCCGAATCATCTCACAATCTCCCCCAGGGGCTACATATATACATTAAACAAAAGTGGAGATAGAATCGAACCCTGCGGAATGCCGCAGGTCAAGGCCCGGGGGCTAGATGTTTAAGCTCCCAGAACCACCTGCTGGCTTCTCCCCATAAGAAATGAGCGGAACCACCCAAGGACAGTCCCGTCCAGACCCCCCAGGTCTCACAGCCATCTCAGCAGCAGTCCATGATCCACGGTATCAAAAGCGTCAGAGAGATCTAGAAGGATCTAGAATGTAGAACATCCTGCATCCATCTCCCGGTGGAGATCATTCACCAAAGCCACCATCGCCATCTCAGTGCCATAGCAAGGGTGGAACCCAGATTGAAAAGGGTCAAGGAAACCCATACGGTCCAGATATGCCTGGAGCTGCAGAGCCACCGCCCGTTCAATAACCTTCTCTAAAACGGAAGATTAGTGACAGGATGGTAACTGGCAAGTGCGTCCACATTCAGCGAAGGCTTCTTCAGAAGGGGGCACACCACAGCCTCCTTGAGACTGAACAACCACCTCCCCTGCTGAAGGGACGCATTAACCACCCTTGCCAGAACCGACACCAATGTCTCCCTGGATGTTTTTACCAACCAGGATGGGCATGGATCTAATTCACAACTTGTGGCTCGAACAGAACCCAAGACATCCACCGCATTGGCCGGCATCACTTCCTGAAACTCCTCCCAGAAAGATTGACCAGATGGTGCCTCCATAACCTCATGCTCCTCTCCTACTGCATCCAACCCAGTGTCGAAGTTAGTCTGGATCTGAGCAATCTTGTCTGCAAAGTAGGTGGCAAACTCCTCACAGCGGGCCTGGGAAAAGTCCCCGTCCAGGCGGTGGTAGGCCGGACTGACCAGCCCCCGCACCACCCAGAACAGCTCCACTGGACGCGACTTTGCAGACGGTATGAGAGCAGCAAAGAATTCCTTCTTTGCTGTCCTCGCAGCCTCAACATCGGACCGCAAATGGGTCCTATGGAAAAGTCGATCAGATTCAGAGTGAATCCGATGCCAGCGTCACTCGAGTCTCCTGCCTGCCCGTTTCATACACCGCAGCCCCTCAGTAAACCAAGGGGCACTGCGGCAACAAGACGGGGGCAGGGGACGTCTCGGAGCCACCCTATTGATGGCCGTCCCCAGCAAGATGTTCCAATGCTGTACCAGCATATCGACAGAGTGGCCATCAGGGTCCAGGTATAACTCCCTCAGAGCCTCCTGGAACTGCTGCGGTTCCATCAGCCTCCAAGGGCGGACCAACCTAACTGGTTCATTCCCCTTCTGGAGGGGGTGCACTAGGAGGCTGGTCTGCAGGAGATAATGGTCCGTCCATGACAAGGGCACAGATCTCACATTCTCCACTAACAGACCACCCACCTCAAGGCCAGAACTGAAGACCAGGTCAAGGATATGCCCCCCCCCCACATGAGTCAGGCAGTTGACCACTTGGGACAAGTCCATGGTTGCCATGGCGGCCATAAACTCCCACTTTGCTCCCACAAGGCCAGCATCGACATGAGTGTTGAAGTCCCCAAGGACCATGGTCCTGGGGGAGTCCAGCCCTACCTCCAAGGTCAGCTCTGCTAGAGCGGTAAAGGATACCACTGTACAAGAAGGGGGCCGGTATATCAGCAGCATCCCAAGCTTGCCTCCAGCCAAATCAAACACCACATGGAGGGCCTCCACATCTGGAATCTCCTGGACTGGATATCTCCTAACTGGCCAGTCCTCCCTAAAAATAATAGCTACACCTCCCCCCCAGCCCCCTGTAAGAGGCTGGTGCTGCACAGCATACCCAGACGCCACAAGGTCCGCCAGAACTGGTCCAGCCCCCTCGTCTAGCCAGGTCTCTGTAATGCACGCAAGGTCTGCTGCCCAATCCAGAATGAGATCCCGGATAACTGGGGCCTTGTTCACTACAGACCTTGCTTTCAGCAGCATCAGCCCCCGACAGGTGGACCCTGGACCCTGATCCATCCTCATCCTTGGCAGGGGGGGGGGGATGACCCTCCTAACCTCCACCAGGAACCGTGGGCCTGAACCAGGGACAACTCCCCCCATCCCCCACCCCAACCCCCCATGGCAGCCCCCATACTCTCACCATGGGGGAATGCCACCCCCTCTCCCCCTAAAATACACAATTGTCCCACTGGCATACCAGCCCCCTGCACCCCCCTGCGGACCCCGAAGGGCCCCACCCTTTGGTTGATCTCCTTGTGTTGTTTGGTGTGAGCTGTCCGTGTCCCTCCCATCTGTGGATAGATAGATAGATAGATAGATAGATAGATAGATAGATAGATAGATAGATAGATGTAGGAGTTAGCTTAGTTATAGAGAAGAGATATATAGAGATAGTGTATAGTGATTCAGTTTTAATATTTTATAGTGTGTTTGTAGGACTAGGCCTTTAGATATTAGATAATATTCCAATTAGTTCCATAGGTTTTAGAATAGTTAATAGCAGTTAGAGTTAGTGTAGATATATATAATATTAGATTACAAATTTAAATAAATAAATAATTAAAATATAAAAACCATACCGATACCGATACCTAACTCCGCTGAACGTTTGGCTGAACCGAATGCCACCGAACCGAACAACCGAATCTGAACTCGGTTCCCAGACTGAACAACCAAACCCAAACTTGCTGAACGACTGAACCGTGTTTTGTTCGCACATCCCTACAATTAGATGTGGCTGCAAAAAAAAAAGGCTAATGAAATTTTAGGTGGCTTTAACAGAAACTTTGGGTTAAAACAAACAAGACGTGGGTGAGACGGATCACCTAGCCACCCCACGGAGGGCCCCTGCAGAAGCCACTCCTTGGGTCAGCAGGGAGGGCATTTCAAACAACCTCACCCTCCACCCGAGGAATTCAGGTGAGGGGAGCTGCCATCACAAGTCCCTCCATGCCAAGAGTCGGTGGAGGAGCTGCCGCAAAACAGCTGATCGGGCGGCCTGAAGGAGCATCTTCACCCAGTCCAGGTGCATGTACCAAACAGCTGATCAGGAGTGCTCCTCTGCCCCCTGATCAGCTGTTTGTTCGGCTTGGGAGCATGCTTCTCCCCCCTCTCCAACCAGCTGTTTGGCAGGCTGGGTGAATGCGTTCCTCCAGGCCCCCCCCCATCAGCTGTTTGGTGGGCCAAGTGAGCGTGCTCCTTCAGGCCACTTAATCAACTTTTTGGTTCTTGGGGCAAGTCCCTTCTCCCAGTACAATTGCTAGACCTTGCCTAGCACCAAGCTCGGCAGAGGCTAACAGATGGGAGGGCGCATGTTAGACCAGACTAACTGGTATGGGCTGGACGATCCGGGGTTGCATTGCTGACCTCTGGACAATGCATCTTGTACCAGCCAGCTGAACATCTGGCAGCCACTGAACTGATGAGCAGGTGACTTGAGGGCTACTGAAAGCTTCCATGCCCCGTACATGCTGAGTGTAACCAGTCCGTTGAAAGCACATTGTGCTGCACGGAACCTGTGCAGGATCTTCATGGATCCTGCTTGGGATTGCAGCCATTATCTTTAAATCAGCAGAGGTATTAATTCCACTCTCTTCACCACTGTTCTGACCTCACCTGGAGTTCTGTGTCCAGTTCTGGGCACCTCATTTTAAAAAGGACATTGACAAACTGGGGTGGGATTAAAGGATGGTAATGAAGAGTAACGGGTCTGGAAACTGGTCCTATGAGAAAAGTTTGAAGGAACTGGGTATGTTTAGTCTGGGGCTGAAGCAACATTATAAAGGATTCTCGTGAGAAATGTCACAAGAACGAGAACCAAGCTTGAGATCTTCTGGATCTCAACACCTCATTCAAGTTTTTGTTGAGATTTCGAGACTCCCCCCCAACATCTTTTTGGCGCATTGACTCAGTTTTGCAAGGGGCTGGAGAGCTGGAACCCTCTTGTGGCCAACGCTAAGGCTGAAACAAGAATGAAACTCGAGAATCTCAAAAATACCCCCAAAATGGTCTGTGCACACATGCGTATGACTCGTATCTCTATAGAAATTAATAGTAGTACTAGTAGTAGTAGCATGTGCAGAACAGCCCTGGTGGCCATTTTTGTGCATGTGCAGACCATTTGGGAACTATTTTGAGGTTCTTGAGAATTTCATGAGACTCTTGTGAGAACGCCCACATCTCACAAGATTTCTGAGATGAGAAATACTCACCGAGAAGCCTATTCTCCATGAGATTTTCAAGATGGTTGAAATCTCATTTCAGTCCTAGGCTCGATCCAGCTCCTTGCAAAAACCCCAAGTGGCTTCCTGGTCAATTTCAGGCTGAAATTGACCAGGCATCTCCCTGCAACTTTGCAAGGGGTCATTCTGGCTAGAGCTGAGCACTCCTTTGCATGGTCAGTTTCCTGAGGGACCACTCTGGCAGGGAGAGTGGGGTGGTAGCCCAAGTCCCCTGCCAGAGGACTCCTTGGGAAGCACCCAGCCAAACCCCAGTTGCAAACCCCTGGTGCATGTGGGTGGGGAGAGAAGGGAAGATCTTGAACAAATTTTAGCGATGAGAATGAGTTTCAGCCCTAAATCTGATGAAGAGAAGACTTAAGCAGTTTTCAAATATCTAGAGAGCAGCCACCAAGAAGATGGCAAGAGAACCGAACTAGAAATAATGAACTCAAGTTATAGAAAAATAGATTTCAGTTAAATACCAGAAAAAAAATCCTAACAGTAAGAGCTGTATGGAATGGAGCATGTTCCCTAGGGAGGTAGTAGACTCTCCATCACTGAAGATGTTCAAGGATCACGTGGCAGGAATGTTGTAGCTGTAGACCTCAACTGGACTAGATGACCCTCAGGGTCCCTTCTGATTCTACGATTCTGTTATTCTATAGTTGTATAGGAGTCTGCTCCCAGGTTTCAGAGGAGATTAGGCTGAAATAAAATACCATCTTCTGATTCTCACACACTTAAGATTGCATCGTGACAATCAAACCTTGTTTTCCTGACTCCACGACATTCTCTATTTGCAATCACTATTTACATATTCAGATATACTTATTTATTTATTTATTTCATTATATTTATATGCGGCTCCCATGCCTAAGGCATCTCGGGGCGGCTTCCAACATAATATAAAACAATTTTTAAACATAAAAAAATCTACAATATCATAATTTTAAAAATTTAAAACAACCCCCCACAAAAATTAACCAACCTCCCACCCTCCCCTCGAAGTCATGGGCAAACAGCCAAGTCTTACAGACACATCGAAAGGCCAATGGGCCCGGGGCCAGGCAAGCCTCCTTCGGGAGGGAGTTCCACAACTGTGGCCCGGCCACCGAGAATGCCCTCTCCATTGTGGCATGTTACACAGGAGACCTCCAGAAAGGCGCCCCCGGTGGACCGAAGGGATTGCTCTGAGGCATGGAGGGTGAGGCGGTCCCCGAGATATGAGGGGTCCAGACCATACAGGGCTTTATAAATCAATACTAATACCTTGAATCTGGCTCAGTACGCTATAGGCAGCCAGTGCAGAGTGCGGAGCACCGGTGTTATGTGCTCATGCCACCCTGTCCCAATCAGGAGACGGGCTGCTGCATTCTGCACTAGCTGTAGCCTCCGAACCAGAAACAAGGGAAGCCGCACGTAAAGCGCGTTGCAGTAGTCTAGCCTTGAGGTGATGAAGGCATGGACGAAGGTGGCCAGATCGGGCCCGGAGGGGTAAGGTCGAAGCCCCCACACCAGATACAGGTGGCGAAAGGCGGCTTTAGCCACCGCCTCCACCTGCCGATCCAGACGGAGGCCCGAATCCAAAACCACCCCGAGACTCCGAACATGTAGAGCAACAGGTGGGCGAAGTCCCCCTATCAGGGGGACCAGCACCTCCCCCGCCCTTCCCACCACCATCATCTCCGTCTTATCAGGATTGAGCTTCAGTCTGCTCTACCGCATCCACTCCTCCACGGCCTCCAAACATTGGGAGAGTAACGAGACAGCAGGACCTGGGTCAGTTGAATACTACCAAACATTCAGATCATTTTTCACTCACAAATTCATGTCTTCATTTCTCTTGCAATGCTTTAGTTATTTCCCTATTCTGTTTTGATCACTTGGGTTTTTCGGTATTCATTCCAGGAATGTACACAACAGTGGGGCAAAGCTGCCCCTTGACAAACATAAGGTAGGGAGGACGTTAGTGCGTGTGGGGTTGGGGGTGGGTGGGTTTTACTGATACATCGGGAAGCTATTCATAAATGAGTTGGATCACAGGTTTGGACAGGAGTGTTGGGGATGCCCGTGTTATTGTGTCAAAGACTTTTGGGGTATTCCATTTCAATGTATGTATTTATTGGATGGGGGGGGTAGTTTGATTAATTAATTATATTAATTATTAAGTATTCATTATGTATGATTAAAATTATTAATTATTATTATTAATTATTATTATTCACCGGCTGGCCACTATCATCCATGTCTTCATCACCTCAAGAGTGGATTACTCTAATGCGCTCTACAAGGGGCTAGCCATGGTGATGGTTGAGAGACTTCAGTTAGTGCAGAATATGGCGGCCCGTCTCCTTACAGCGATGGGCCATCATAAGCACATAACAACGGTGCTCCGCCCAGTGCACTGACTGCCTATAGCCTTTCAGGCCCGATTCAAAGTGTTGGTTCTCACCTATAAATCCCTACACAGTCTAGGCCCTGTCTTTCTGTGGGACTGCCTCACCCCCCAGGTTCTAGATCGACTCCTGCGGTTGGCCCGGTGGCGCCTTCCTCAGGGTCTCCCAAGATTCTCAGATGGTAATCATGGGGAGGGCGTTCTCGGTGGCCACTCCGAGGCTGTGGAACTCCTTTCCAGTAGCGGTCCATTTGGCCCAGAGCTCCCCTCCTTTAGAAGACAATGTAAAACCTGACTGTTCCACCAGACTTTTGTTAGGGGAGATCATTAGTGGGTGGGGGTTGGAGATTGTGTTGGGAAATTTTAGTTCCACCCTGTGCATTGTAATTTTTTTTAAAATAAAAATTATATTGTATTTAATATTCTTTTTATATCTAGTTTTAATATATTTGTACACTACCCTGAGTTGCCTTGGAGTAGGAGAGGGCAGGATATAAGTTGTTGTAATAAATAAATAAATAAAGTATTATTATTTATTTCAGTTATATCATTTGGGGCTTTTGGGCCTCCGTAATGGTGTTCAGAATTGCCCTAAAGAAGTAATCAAAATTCTAAAATGACCAAACAACCAACATTTTTGAATGAAAAAACTTGAAAACTCAGAAGAAAAAAACCAATACAGAATAACCAAAGCACATACTCAATCGAGTGCAATAGAGGTTGGTTATTAGGAGATATGACATTTGTTTGCTTCAAATAGGGTATTTTCCATTAGCATAGTTTCCACTCATATAATTTCATTGCATGAAATGCTACCCCCCCCCCCTCCACCCCAATAGTTCCTTCTGAAATGATAGCTTTAATATACAGGGCTCAACTTAGAATTTGAAAAGAAAAAACGTGGGGACCTAGTGCCCCCAGCCCCACCCCCCCCATGGACCCACACCCTCAGGGGCACCTTCCGTGGATTCAAAGAGTTGGTTGTATTTCAAACCCCACTGGGAGGAAGTGGGGGACCACACCCTGCCTTGGTGAAAATGGGGACCATTATGGGGCCCCCATAAGTATATAAACTAGAGGGGCATGGACAGTCACCCCAGCTTGTCCTATGGGGCCAGTCCACATCACAGATATTAGGGGTGTGCACTTTGTTTTTATTATTTCGATAACGAAACAAAATATATGAAGCCAATAATAACTAAATCAATAATGACTTTCATTTTTTATGATTCACTTCATTATTGCCTGGCTTTTATTTTTTTGGGGTGGGGGGAAATGTGGAGAATTATTGAATTGGAGCTGTGATGGGAGGGGTGAGCAAACAGTAGGGATGTGTGAACACTGGGGGTTCGGGGTTCGGCCCATTTGGGGTTTGGCCAAACCTGAAACCGTTCAGGTTCAGGGGGGGCTGAACCCGTTTGGCTGGGGGCCCCGGTTTTCCCTCCCCGGCTGCATAGGTGGAAGGGGCGCTGGGGAGCACCTCCCCCCCACCCTGCCCAGCCTTGTAATTTTTTTAAACCCCACCCCACCCCAGGGATCACCCTACCTGGTGGTTCTGGGGCTCCAGCCCCAGTTCCGGTGGCGGCAGGTGCGCTGGCGGCTCTCCAGAGCGCAAACACCAAGGACCTGATGGATGTCATTGCTGGTCTATGAGCAGCGCAAGCAGGTCCCACCCAGTTGCATGGCACCCTGCAAATTCTCAATGTCTACTGCCTCCCAGTACCAATCATGGGGGTTCTAGGGAGGGCACTGGCACACTGCAACACTTTATATTGTCAGGGAGAGGTTGTTTGACTCTTGTTCTGTGTTAGCAATGCTGTGCCAGGTTGAATTTATAGAACTTGGGTGCTTGCACTAAAAATATTCCCTAGCCCTCAGTGTTATACATATATACCTTACCTTTCCTTATACCCTTTATACATTTTCCCTTTTCCCTTCCCCTGTCTGTCTCCCCCTGTATAGATATAGATATAGATATAGATATAGATATAGATATAGATATAGATATAGATATAGATAAGATTAGATATAGATATACCCTATTTCCCCCCCTTTCCCCATCTGTCTCCCCCTGTCCATATTATATAGAGATATATTTGTTGTATGTATATTATCCAGGCACAGTTGTGCCTGGATTAACTATCCAGGCACTGGGCACTGTCCATTATAAAGGATGAACATTCTATCCCTTTTAAAATGGTAATGGGTTGCAGTGGACCATGAATTTGTGATGTGAAGACATGTTTGCTGTGAGGTTGCTGCTGTCCAAAAATAAGTCCAATTGAATAAGGAATGGCTGAGATGTAGCATTTTGAAAATGGGTGAAATCTAGCCACCACAAAGCAGCTATTGGGACAAAGAAGTTGGAACAACCAGTTACAAGACATTTTAACTCAGCAGATCACAGCCTCTCTGACTTAAAAATCTTTCCAATACAAAAACCATCCAACCCTGGGTTTCTAGAAGCTAGAGAAAACTTCTGGATTCACAGGCTTGACACCCTAGCACCCAATGGTCTCAATGTAGAGGATAACATGTGAACTTTAATCTTTTCTTGTATTGTTTATGACATTCTGGCAACCACATTTCAGATGTTGCCTACCTGAGAACTCTCTCCATCCTCCGTGTTTTTAGAATGTCACCTTGGCTTAGAGAACCTCATTTAAAAATCAACTGTTACTGATGAAGGCGGAAACCAAAACGTTTAACTAAACTATCTTAAACTTATCTCTGTTTTCAGTCATTTATTCTTACATTGATACCAGTGGCATATTGTCATTGTGCACTTACTAGTGCATTATAATGAGAAACAAAGGAAGGAGTTCTGAGAAGTCTCGGGCAGAGGGCATGGGCGTAGGCATGGAGGAGTTGGCAAGTCTGCGGACACTTCTGCCACTGGTGGCAGCCCACTGCCCAAAATTAGGAGATCTTCTTTCCCCTCCAGGCGGTGGGTCTTCTCAGGGAAAGAAGCTGCTGAGATTTTGGACATGGCATCTGTGGAAGGCAGGAAGCCCCAGTCTTTCACTAGCAGTGGCACTGGAGGAGGGAGCAATGGGGCTGTGTGTGTGTGCAGCAACAGCAGCATTGCACCCCTCCTGAAGCACCAGCTGGCACTGGCAGCAGTGATTTGGGGCAGCTGTGGTGGGGAGTGATGATGGTGCTGCTGATATGGGTGGTACAAGGGCACCCACCTACTCTGTTGGGCCGGCTTCCCCCTCTGGCACCACCCTCCAGAAGGTAATATCCCATTTGCAGGATTGTGGGGGAGGATTTACTTGAGGACGCCCATCTCATTGGTAGCAACCCAAGCAGTCCTTTATTCACACCCCCAGCGTTTCTGTGCATAGCAGCAGGAGGGCATCCTCTCCCATGCTGAAATGCTTTGGTAGCAGCAGCTGGCTGCTGCAGGGGGTTAGTCTCCCTCTATACCCTAGTAGAGCGGAGGATTTGGAGAATGAGGGGAGCAAGGAGGAGGAGGTCCCTGCTTGTCATGCTCAGGCCTGTATAGATTCTCCTCCTTTGGCCCCATTGGGGACAGAGGTGGAGGCCCCCAGCAACAGCAGGAAGACATCAGGGTGCCCCAGGGGCTCTGTGTGGGACCACTTCAGGTCAGTGAGGGTAGGGGACATCCAAGAGATAGCCTGCATCACTGTGGGAAGGTGGTGAAGCCTGGAAATAAATGGGAAAACCTGAGCAACAGCAGGATGTTCTCCCACCTGAGAACTATGACTCGGGCTAAGCTGCTGGAAGGGATGTCCAGCACTGTGGACACTAGGAGTGGGTTCCCTGATGCAGTGAGAAGACCTTCCTCCTCTGATCATGGCAAGGGGAAGGAGAGAGAGGAGACCCTATCTCAAACCCCCTGTGAGCAACAGCAGCAGCAGCATCAGGCCACTATGGAGGAGCTGGGGTTTGGGAGGTTGCTATCATTGCAGCATAGAGGGTGTCATCCAGTGGCAATTAAGATCACCAGGCAGGTGGGTGAGATGATTGCACTGGATGACCAACCCTTCACCATAATGGAGAGCATGGACTTCTGCCAGCTGATGGCACTGCTGGTACCCCAGTACAAGATGCCCTCATGCCTTCAACAGGCAGGTGGTGCCCTCCCTGTACCGGGAAACCAGGGAGGGGGTGAGAGAGCATCTAGCTGGGGCAGGTGAGGCTGTTGTGAATTTCACCATGGACATTTGGAGCATCCGAAATGCACAGCATGCCTACCTGGCCCTGACGGTTCACTAGTGGCAGCTGAGGGTGGGAGGAGGAGGAGCAGTAGGTGGCAGGGGAAAAAGGGTAGGGTACAGGCAGGCCCTGATTCACACCCAGGTCATGAACAATAGCCACACTGCCATCAACATGTGGGAAGCCTTGAACACCATGGTGGAGGGGTGGCTAATGGCAGAAGCACCATTCACCAGGGGGTTTGTGGTAACTGACCATATGGCCAATATGAAGAGGGCAGTACTGGATGGCGGGTTCCAGCACATCCCCTGTGCTACCCACACCCTTCATTTCATGGTGAAGGATGCCCTGGGGGAGAACAAGGGAGATGGTAGCAGTGGTCTCCTTACCTTGCTGATCAATAAGGGCAGAAAGATCACAGGTTACTTTAATAAGAGCATGTGGGGCAGGCACCTCTTGAGGGAGAAGCAGGTTGAGCTAGGAGCACAGGAGAACTGCCTCATTCAGGACATGAGTATGAGGTGGAACTCCACCTTCCTCGCGTTGGAGTGTCCGGTGGAGCAGCAACGGGTCCTGCATGAGGTAGTTCTTGAGGGGGAAATTGGAGTGGGAAACCACTAGGGCAGGAAGAATCAGTCATGATGGCCCAGATGGTGAACGTTCTTAAGCCCTTTAAGGACGTGATGGAGACCCTCAGTGCATCAACGCCACTCTGAGCCAGATCATCCCCCTGGTCTGTAGTCTAATCAGGCGAATGGCAGACTTCCTCCCTGAAAAAGAGGGGAATGTGGCAGAACAGCACCTTGTACCAGAGGTGGTGTCACTGGTACAAAGGTTGAAGTAGGGGATAAATGGGCAGTTTGACCCCCTGACTGGGAAGGAGAAATATATTCTGTCCACCATGGGTGGACCCCAGGGTGAAGGGGAGTGTGCCATTTCTCACTGTGGACTTCCCCCTGAGGAAGCATGGTCTGGTGAAGAGGGTGCGGGCAGGAGAGAGGGCTATACAGTGGTAGCAGCAGGGACAAAGCAGCAGCATGAGGAAGGAGATTCAGAGATTCCAGCAGCAGCTCTGATAGCAGGACCAGAAGTAGCAGCTCCTTGGAGTCCATCACCCACTGGAGCACAGCAGGGCAGGGGCAGCGTGGGCAAAGGCAATTGGGGAAGAGGTTAGCAGCAGCAGCAGCAGCAGCAGCAGGCAGAGACAGAAGGAGCCTAACAGTGCAGAGATGGCAGTGAAGAAGTATCTGGAGGAGCCAGTGTTAGACCACAGCAACAATCCACTGCAGTACTGGGTGGAGAAGGGGAATGTATGGCAGGCCCTGAGCAGGGGGGTACAGGAATTGGTGTCCTGCCCACCAACCAGTGTGCCCAGAGAATGGGTGTTCTCTCAGATGGGAGACATTGTTAGTCCCTACCGGTTGAGGCTGGGCACTGGGTTGGTGGAGCAGTTGCTGTTCCTCACAGTCAGCCTGCCACGATTGGGATTCCCTGAGCTGGCCGTGGACTCAGAGTGAGGGGGCACACTTGAGACGTCCCCTGGTCTCTCTTTTGATGCCTCCCACACCCTACCCCTCTTGCTGGCTGGGTGGCTGCATCCCCCCCTCTCATTATTATTCTGTTCCCCGAGGAAAATCTCTGTAAGTTGACACCCTGTAACATAGGGTAGTGCCAACTGCCAATGTCCACCTGACATTTCATCTACCTCACATGATACCAGTAGGCCACTCTGGGGCACACTCTGCAAGTTGAAGCCTTGACTTTCTGTCATCATGTAGGGATTTGGCAAGCTGTATACAGAGATTCATTCAGTGGCAGTGACTGGAGTGGACTGGCCAATGCCACCCTCTATGCAGAGAAAGAGAGAGAGAGAGAGAGACACCCCACTGCTAGAATGTGTGTGTATGTGAGTGTGAGTGTGTGTGTGAGAGAGAGATGCTGCTGCCCATGCTGTCACCTGCCAGAGAGCGACATTCTGCTGGTAGGGGTGAGAGAGAGAGAGGCTGCTGCCTAGGCCTCGACCCACTATACAGAAACACAGAGAGAAAGACAGTGAGAGAGACACACAGTCTGCTGCTACAATGAGAGAGAGAAAGATGATGCCCAAACAGCTGCCACCCACTAGAACCAGAGAGAGAGAGAGAGCTCAGCTGTGCTCAATGCCCACATCCAGCAAACCCACTAGAATGAGACAAAGACACGAACAACATATGTGCCTGCCTGCACCTGCTACCACCCATCGCAATGATTGAATGAAGTGAGCCCACTCTCTCTCCCTGTGGGGCAATGATTCGGGGGGTTCCCAAGGCTACCCCCATGGGGTGATCTGTCTTCAAGCTGAAGATGCCCTGCCACTCAGGGGTTTCCCTATGACTAACCAATTAGTGTAACCAAATATTACAACACAACACACCTCAACTTCCCAAGGCTTTCCCCTGTGGGGTCTTTGGATACTGTTATCAGTGCTGCTGATCATGTCTGCCAGCCTGCCACCTGTCTGCTTCTCTGACACCACCTGGTGATGCCCAATTGCCCGCTGCTGCTGCTTCTGCAGCCAGAGCCCCCCCCCCCCCCCCCTCTCTCTCTCTCTCTCTCACACACACACACACACGCACACACACGCACACTCATCCTGTCTCTCCTGAAATGCTGTCTGCAAGTTGATACACTGGCATGTCTTGGGGTACTACTACCTACCAGTGCTGCTGCTGCTCATGCCCACCGCCTGCCACCTGCCTGCTCTTCACTACTGCTGCTACTGCTGGTTGGGGGAGGGATGAAAGATGGGATGGGTCAGATTTGTCTTGTAACAAATATAATAACCTCCACTGCATGGTGCAGCTCCAAAGGACACTCTACTTGTCACTTCCTTCCTAGGACTCCTCTAAGTTCTAAGGAAAACTAACTAACTAAAGAAAGACAAATCCTACAAACCTGGCACCTCCGCTTCTCCTCATGATCCGATCAGGATGAGCCCACCATCACCACCTCCTGAATATCAACATCTTCCTCCTTCACCTCCATGACTTATTGGCTCCAGGCACACAAACAAATGGTAACACATACACCATCACCACCACAAGCCCCCCCCCCACACACAGAGCCAGCCAGCCACACACACCCCATGACTCCACACAAGCAATTGAAGTTACAGTTCCGTTTTTGGTTTCGTTTCAGTTTCCGCGTACTGACAAAACGGAAACTAAAACTAAAACAAAATGTTCATTGTTTCACGATACCGATACCATTAACGACATCGATCATGAAAAATGAAATTTTGTTAATAACCAAAAATGAAAATGACGGTTTTTAGTAATGCAAATGACAAATGAAAATGAATAATGACATTGGTCCCTGGGGTACACCTCTAGCAGATATAACGGACCTTTATTTTCTCAGTCTATCATTCTGGCTCTTTACATGCCCCACAGTTTTCTGGAGTCACCAAAGCTCAATCCAGAAGAGAAACAGTTCATCTGGAAGAGCGCGTTGTTCTAGTATGTACAATGAAGATAGCTAGGTCTTTGCCGGGCCTGAAACAACAAGTCATGAGAAATGCCGTTCCTCTCAGAAATAGGTGATTCACCTTAATTTGTGTGATCCCGACAGTTAAAGGCTTTTCTGCTCTTTCCGCCATTGGTTGTTATTTTTTGGTGAGTTGAGCAGAGCTGCTACAGGGGCCAGTACCAAGCCCTGTGTGCATCCCGCATGCACCTCCAGGGGCAGTGGAGATGTAAACGTTGCTGGCTAAGTGCCAGGGAAGTGCTGGAAATGACTGTTAAACTGTTGCAAAACTGATGTAAATGTCCTGACATGTCCCAGAAAGTGACAAAAGGGTGACCAAAAAATTGAGAGAAAACGATGTAAAATGACAGAAAATGATGAAAATGATGGGGAAATGCCAGAAAGTGAAGGGGAAAAATGGCCAAAATGCTGGAAAGTGATTCAATTGATGGGAAATGACACAAAATCATAGGTGCCAATATCAACAACGGCAGAAGTGCAGAATCAATGGAGACTGATGAAGTACCAATAAACACTCAGACATGCTCCCAAAAGATTGTCATTTCCCTCCGGAATTAGAACTCTTGCTCTCATCTCAGCCCTCGTCTTTACCATCGCATGTTGCAAAACCTGATGTTTATTAAACTATATGAATGAACAGAAATACCATGTAAGGGGAGGGGAATCAGATGGCATTGCTTTGCTTCAGGTGGCTGAATTTTCCTAGCAAATTATTCAAACAGTAAAAGTGCTGGTGGGAAGTATTACCAGTTCTTCCTACCCTGAGAGGAGCCAAGTGACCTTCCCTTTATCTGCCAACCTCTAAGCCTTTTTAAACAGTGGATCAATCCATTTACTCCTAATAGTGCTCTAACATTCACAGTTTAGCAAACTTCCAAGTTGGCCCACCCTGTAGGGATGTGTTCTCAAGGATTTAAGAGTATTATTCCCTTCATCTAACAGCAGAGAGGATTCACTCTTCTCCCTGCAGAGTCAAGAAATAATTTTGCATTCACGGTGGGAAGAGAAACATTCTCTTCTAGGGACACAGCTGTGTTTGTTATACACCCCTACTGTTCCAGAAGCAAACGTGGAGAGAAATCTCAGCGATGCCATGAGTAAGAACTCAAAAAGCAATGTTTTATTAAACGATCATTGGTTATTATTCATAGGTGTATGATGGCCTTTGTTAAGAGTAGTGAGCAGTTACATTTGTCAGGGTTGGCTATACAAGGAATCCCTATTTTAATAGATACCCCTTGTGACACAGAGGCAGCGTAACTGTCCCAACATCAGTCTTTGGCCTTACCATATGGAGTTGGAAGGGAGATGGAGGAATGTGTGGGACTAAAGCTGAAATGGTTACCTAATTTCATATCCGTGGGGAATACCTGCATTGTTTATCTCTGTCAGGTATCCAACAGGCTACCCAATAACCAATCAAGTATCTGACTACCAGAAAAATTGATAATTTCTTTTATCCATTTACCAGTTTTCCAGTTACCGATTGAGAAATTGGTTCAGAAACCCCCCCAATATTGATGCAAAAACTTAGAAAATTGGGACTGGTAGTCAATATTCTAGGATCAGAAGCCAATTTTCTGGATACATCACATGCACGAACAGTAAGTCCGAAGTCGCAGACCTGTGTGTGTGTGGAGCAGCACACAAGTCGCACAGATCCCTATTGCAGGCAAATGGAGGCCCACGGATCCCGTACGCATGGACACGTGCGTGCAGGATCTGCAGGATTTGGGATGGGGTAGATTGAGTTGATTTGGGTACCAGAAATTTGATGAGAAAACTTGTTTTCGCCAGTACTTGTTTCAGTTCTATGTGGAACCCATTGCATTGTGCTCCACTGATGATGATTAAGTCATCTACTTAAGAACTATGCTAGTAGTTAAGTAAGACTTCCTTAAACACAGCTGGCCCAGGAGTGTGAGTGGGTATAGGCAGCCCACAACTGTTTTGTTAGGAATTGCCTAGAGACTGTCCCCTGGCTATAGATATATGGGGAATAGAGGGGATGCTAGCTTGGAGCAACCATGGCAATGGTCAGGCTGGTGGAGCTGTCCTACTGTGCTAGATATAGTAATGTTTGGTGCCCCACATGCAAAATGGTAATGAAAGCTCCCTCCTAACTTAGAAACGTTTGACGGTCATTGGATACCTGGTTCAAATCTGTTGGAAACAGCTTTGCTATTGGTCTGGAAGTAAACCAGAAATGACAGAATGCAGAAAACCAGTAAATCAGTTTTGTGGTAAATCGGTTGTGCAGTAACAGTAAAATGGAATTCATTGTTATTTTGGTTAATCAATGTGTCTGCTGCTATGTGAAGTTCCTTCAGTATTCTTTCAATATATGCAGCTAGCAATGGGTTAATACCTAACCAGAGTTTCAGTTATTCACTGTTGTTTATGGAAGTCATTTTCCAGTGTCCACTTCAACTCTATTCATTCCGAACCGGCCCGCCCCAATACCGTGGCATTGCACCGCGCCAACAAGCCTGACCTGACTGTGTCTTTCTCACCATCTCAATCCAGAAGGCTGAGGGCCGTGCTCTAATTCCCATTGCTTCAACAGGAAGTTTCTCTGCCTGATACAGGTATGCATACCTCCCAAGACTCTCATCTTAGGTAAGACCCTCCGGCATTTGTGGGGAAATCGTGCAGCCCCACCTTGGGAGGGAAATGTCCTACCTTTAGAGATGGCATCTGCCAGAACCTCCAGGCACATGCACTAACAGAGTCTCGGTACACATGCACATCTTTGGCCAGAACCCCCATGCATGATCTCTGCCAGAGCCCTGAGTGTCCGGACGACTATCTCCCTAGAGCTGCCCCAAGTTATGGGATATTTAAAGGCATCATGGACTTGATCTGAAAGAACAAATTTACCTGGTTGGAAGTCTTACAGGTCAACATCCAAAGCCTTCTAGACAGTTTGGTTTAGTTTAGCATGTGGTGTTTATCACAATTCTCCTCATGCATTAACTATTTCTGAATCTTAATTTGCAATGTAGAATTATGGATAATGAAATTACACTTGCAGGTTTTAATATATTACCTTTTTGATTGCTAAAGATGTGGAGGATTACTTACTCACAGCTCATGCGTCTGCTTGAGATGCTTTCTCTGCTACTTAAAGATGGAATTTGGGAGACCACAAGAGTCATTTATTTTCTGTTACACTGGATTTTCCAAATAGCTATTTTGTATTTATTTATAATGTTTACTGGTACTCTAATGCTAATTTAATCTCCTTGAGAAAAAAAAAATGTCATCAAGACTTGTAATTAATGGTACCATGGGAAAGAGGGAATTGATAATGTTTAGCCATTTCAATATGGACAGAAATTCTAGTTTAGATCTACACTTAGGAATTATTTACATCCTCTTATGTCGTATCAATTTAAATAATATTCCACTCATTGAGGCATAAAGAATAATGTTAATATTAAAGTTTTTATTTAAAATTTGCTAATTGCACATGAAGGGGTTATATCTGCTGCATTCGGGCTTTTATAAATTTAATTTTATTGTATTAGAAAATCCATGAGGTTAAGTCTGCAGAAATTATTGCCTTTAAATGTTGTATAATAATCTTGCTACCATTATGAGCACTGAAAAAATGTGCCTTCATCCTCGAATAAGCCTTGTTAAAGTGGCAGCTCTGGAACAGCCAAGTTTCAGTATTTATCTTGCCCAATTCTTAATAATGTTAGCAGCCCTGTTGGATCCAATGTAAGTCAAGAACAAGACGGGGGAGGGCAATCCCATGCCGGGCGTGTGCTGCGCACACCCTACACTCATCCATATGTGCATAAAACACATGCATGTCCATTGAAGGCACATTGTGCCATGCGGAACCCACGTGGATCCCATTCAGATCCCATGCTGCCCACATGGACAGTGATCCACCCATCACCCACGGACCCAGCCTGCCTCCCCACCCATTTAAAAAGGGCCTAAGTCTCTAAACTGTTCCTGCTAGACCTTTCAGCTGCATTTGACACAGTAGATCATGAGGTGTTGGTGACTCGCCTGCGGGACTGTGCCAGGATTGGCGGAACAATCTTGGACTGGTTTCATTCATTCCTGCCTGGGAGAACTCATCGGGTTGTCTTGGGGGAGTGTACGTCTTCCGCCTGGGACCTCACGTGTGGAGTCCCACAGGGTGCCATTCTGTCCCCCCTCTTGTTTAACATCTATATGCAGCTGTCAGGGGAGATCGTGAGGGGGTTTCAGGGCATGCAGTGTCATCAGTATGCTGATGACACTCAGCTCTACCTCTCTTTTTCCATCAACCCGAGTGGAAGTAGATTAGATTAGATTTATTTATTGAGTACAAGCTTCTTGCCATGACCCAAACATACCATACATAATAAAACACATTCTCAATAACAAAAGAATATATGTCAAAGAGAACAAACAACATCATGTCCTCCAGAACATGTTAAATGGGACCAAATTTTATTAAAAACCCAATAAAACTAAATAACTAAAATCACAAAAAAAAACATAACTAGGGAAACTTGGAACCCCTCTCCATGGCTTGCGCTTTATGGGCAAACAGAGCAAGACTTTTAACAGTTAGAATCATCCTTCTGAAGGAACAGCCAAATAAGTTTCTCACAATTGGATAAACGTTTAGACGTTAGATGATTAAGAGGAAGAAATGCTTCTCTAATATGATGGAAACAAGGGTAGTCAAACACATAGTGCAGGAGTTCCTCCAAAATGCCAGATCCACATGGGCATAATCTCAGTGCCCTTGGAGTCTGATTTCTCCTGCCTTGCAATATAATCTGTTCTGTTCGTAGTCTACACAGAGCAGACACCAGGCTATGAGGTAACTCCATTGAGAGGTATTTCTCCAACCCAAATCTAATTCCAACAAATTGTAGAAAGGAGCCAGATGCCAACCATGAATGGCAGCAAAATCATCTTGTCTAGAGATGTCAGATAGTCTCTGTAAGGCCAAATCCTTATCTACTGAGGAAAACAAATCTGCAGTTGTCTGTAAAGTAATAACCCAAGCAGATTGAATGTGAGGATGGTAAACTTTAGCCAGGGGGACTGAGTGCCCCTAAAATGATTAATATCCTCAAAATAATGCATTTTGGGATATCTAGAGGGAGAATAAGTTAACATTTTTAACCAGTATCCTATCACTCAAGCGGTTGCCAGTGTAGTTACATATCCAAGCCAGTCTCTAGCCTTAAAAAGGCCGCAGGCATAGAATGAGGACGCTCTAACAAAGATCGAAGAAGTTTATTTTGGGGAACATAGATATCTTCGTTGGCAGTAAATTCCCAAACCTCAGCACCATAAAATAACTGAGAAATCACTTTGGCCTGAAAAACCTGAAGGGTAAATTGCACTGATTTCCCCACATACACATGGCAAAATCTTTTTACGGCACTGGCCTGAATATGATCTTTCCAGACTGCTGAGAAGGATAGATGTAGCCCCAAAGGACTGGAAGTAGACATTTCTGAACATTCCATGACATAGGGTACTCAAATTGGGTCAAAATCAGATACCAGTCGATACCTGAAATATTGGATTCAATTCGGATATCTGAAATTTGGCAGGTATAACTGTTTTTGCAGGTACTCCTTTCAGCTCTAGTGAGGGCCAAGAGCCAATTTCAACATCATGCCATCTTTCCAGAATAATGCCATCAAATGGCTTTACCTTGGAAGACTTCTTCCTAATGACCTCCCATCCACAGAAATTATTAGTATATGCTGGCATGTTTTCTTTTGTTTTTTGATTGGTTGGTTGGTGTGTGTGTGTGTGTGTGTGTGTGTGTGTGTGTGTTTCAGGCTCTGTCCTTAGGCAACCAAATTATTTTTGACTTGCTCTTGTTGGTAAAGTTTCAGTTATCAAATAACCTCATGCAAATTGCAGCCTGGAACAAGAAATGATTTATTTTAATGCAATGGCACCAGTCCCCACCTACTCCTCCTTCCTCCCTCGCTCCCTCCCCCCATACACCTTTGGAAGAGAGGACATCCTTTCTCTCCCTCAATGAGCCTTCAAATCATTATTCCCCCCGGAGTCTGAATATCTATTCAGAAAAAGTAGCTAACTCAAAATCTGTTCTCCTCGTCTCGTTCCTATAATTAAAGTTTTAAATCCTCAGCTATAGAGGTCAAACGACACATGTAGAACATTTGCATGCCAACTGGTTGAGAGCTGTTAGCGGGCCAAGTCTGTAAGCCATTTGAAGGAGTGATTGGCTTTATTTTTGTGGTTTATATTATGCTGGACGCATAGCACCAAACAAGCAATAACAAATGGGTTGGATTCCTGCTGGCAGAAAGCAGTTTAGCTTAGTGTTTTCCAATCCATGGGATTAGAGTTGAAACGAGTACCCTCCAAAACAGGTCTGTGTGTTGCACTTCTGCTGCTCAGTGGTTTTCCCCTTAACCCCTCTTTGCTCTATACATTCTTTCCTAGTGCTGTCTCCCTTCACGGCATGAGTGCGCCCATTTTCTACTTGGAGGGAGATTTGTACTGTTGTGTGTCACTTGTTTCCCTCTCTCCTTGTGCCTATTAACTAGTGCTGAAACTCGATATTCAAAATTACTCAGTTTTTACCAAGTACCTTAGTACTTGACTCGGTTTTACCGAGTACCAAGTAAGTGAGGAATTGGCCCAGTACTCGGAAGTCGGTAACATGAGCAACATACAGGGCTTTTCCTGCCCTATAGAAGGGTACGGTACTCAGAAAATACTCAGTATTTGGTTTTATTTACCGAATACCGAGGCCAAACACTCGGAGCTGGTCCTCAGAAACACTTGAAAATAAACGTTTTACTATTTGGTTCAGCCCTACAATTTCCCCTTCTTCAGAGTTAGTTTTTACCTATTTTCTCTGAGATGCCCCTGTGGGTTCGTAGCGGCCTCCCCCAGGCTGTTAGCCAATGTCCCTTCCCCTTCTAGGACCATGGAGGCCTTGTATCCCAGTGATGATCTTGGCATTGCCCAATTGAGGACTGGCTGCTTGTTATCCTGAGGGGTTGCTGACAGAGCCAACAATAGTTCCTGACAATAGGCCAAAGCTTCAAATCTGGACTATGTGATAAACTGAAGGTGTGATTATTTACACTATTAAGTTTGCTTTGTGAAAGCAGAGGTGGCAAGGCAATGGGTGAAGACAAGGGGTGTGCATCTGTAACTAGGGCTGTAGCGGAATATCGCAGCGGTAGCTATTTCCGGCGGAAACAGTGTTTCCGCAATTAGTGGAATGGCATGGCAGAGGCTTTCATTCCGCGGTTTCATTCCGCGGTTCCGCGGTTCCGCTTATTTAATTCCGCAACTTAGTGGAATCGTGGAAACATGACATTTTCGCTATTTCCGCAATTCCGCCAGCGCCAAAAAATCGCGGAATAGTGGTTTTCCGCGATTTCGGCGATTTTTCCGTGATTTTTCCGCAATTCCGCGATTTGCAGAATTCCGGCGGAATTAGCGGAATATCCGCAGAAATGTCACGGTGTGGCGCGGGCAATTCCGAAATAGCGGAACGGAATCGCGGCGCGGTAAAAGCTGCTGCCGCATCAGCCCTATCTGTAACATTTTCTACTAGTTATGAAAAGAAATGGATCTGCATTTGTTTTTGTAACCAACATTACAAAATGAATGATGAAGCCAACTATTTTAGCTTGTTTTCATCCATTTCCTTTTTTAAAATAAAAAATATTTTTTTTAACAAAAAACACCATCACTCTGTTCCCCCTTCCCTTTTTCCCTCCCTCTGTCTTTAGATTGTAAGCTCTCGGGCAGGGACCATGTCTATCTTATTTTTTCTAAAGCACCAGGTACATCGCCGGTGCTATATTAATAAAATAAAATAAAATCAATCATCATCATCATCATCATGCATGCACAACATGGCCACTGAAGCTGTACTGCACAAGCTCAGCAATTAAACAAAATATATATATATATATTTTTTTAAAAGATAAATAAAAATCACTATGCATGCACAAAATGGCCACCGGATCAATTCGTGCACATGTGCTGTTTTCCAAAATGGGGCTGGATGCATCAGACCCATTTTGGAAAAGGGCAGAATGGACTGGCAGCCATTTTACACATGTGCAGTGATTTTTTTAAATTATTTTTTTAATTTAAAAAAGGAAGACAGTCTCCCCACCCCACCCCAATGGTAGGATCATTTACAAAACCCCTTGAAAACAGAGAGGGTGGGGGGGTTAAAATGAAAAGGAAAACAAAAAAGGAAAATGGTAGAGGTGCCTTCACCACACCCCTAGTGAATGCATTGCTACTCGGCATGGCCAACACAGATTAGGAAATGTATTGACAAGTTGGCAAAGCTGTGGGGATGGATTGTTGTGTGAATGAGTCCTTACTCTGGTGCTTATTTTCACAGCTGAATTTTAATTCAGAAATATGAATGCAGAAATATTAACCGTTAATGTAGAAATATTCATATTAATGAAGAAATATTAACACAAGAGGGGTAATATTTGGGCCACGGATCCCATGTGCACCCCTGCACTCACACTGCATGGAAAGCACACGCATCTCCATTGAGGGCACTTTGTGGGAACCACGTGCATCTGTGCATGGGATCCATGGGTCATGGGATTGGCGCCATTGCCAGAGAACATTCGTTAAAGTCAAGGACATAATTGGGTTAAACAAAATATGAATGGAAAAGCTCTTAGAGGGTCAGTCCATAAATTGTTATTAGTCAAGGTGGCCTGGAGATGAAACTTAGAACTTTGAAGGACTGAGTGTGAATAGCAGGAAATAGATCACTCCATTATGACCTGTTTGTGCACTTCTTTGGATGTTTTCACATGGATGTGGGGGTGATTGCCCTCAGATCAAGTCCAGGGGTGAACCCTCACATCTTCCTGCTTGCAGCCCTGCCTAGATCAGGTTTAAATGACCTGGCAATGCCACGGCTCGAGAAGCACCATACTGGGCCAGACCAATGGTCCATCGAATCCGGCAGCCTATTTTTGAAGCAAATAACATTGGCCACTGTCAGAGACAGGATGCCGGATTAGATGGACCATTGGTCTGGCCCAGTAAGATGCTTCTTTTGCCAATATGGCCACTACTGTAATAACTACATGGAAATATACATACAGAAGACACAGCGAAAGACGATGAATCCTGAACCCAGATCTCTAGCAATTCAAATCTTGCCAGTTCACCATTAAGTAAAGAATGTGATGCAGGAATACATTATATACCATTTCCCTTTCCCTCCCAGCCAAGTGATAATACTTCTGTTAAACAAACAAAGGGATCTGGGGGGAAGAGGAGGAGGAGGATGCGGCGGCGGAGGCGAAAGGCAGCCAATATTTGTAAGTAAAATTTACTTTGGTTGTATATTTTATTTTGAAGGTCGATGGAATAATCTATTTATTTACTCACAAATACAAAACCAACCTCGTAAATTGAGAAAAAAACCTACCACCTCCGTTTTGTGTGTGAAGCTGGCTTGCTCTTAAATATTTATCTATCTATCTATGGTTGTTTTTACATGGATCCCCCCCCCTCCTGTCTTGGCGTTCCAGTGGAGGTGCGGGTGTGTGTCCCCGTGTAAACGGCCGTGGGGGGGGATGGGTGTCTACTTGGTGTCCGTCCTTGTGAATGGACACACACCCATGTAAAAGGACACCTACCCACCTCCACCCACCACGCCCACCTCCACACCAATATAAAAGGACACCATGCCCATCTACACACACACACACACACACGTGTAAAATGACACCCACCCACGTCCACACACTCCACCCACACACCCACCTCCCCACACTGCACCAACACACCCATCCCCCCCCTCCTGTCCATGTAAAAAGGGCCTATCTGGCTATTTTTCAAATGGACCACGGTGGGTGGGGAGATGGGTGTGCAGGCGCGGTGGGTGGAGGTGGGTGTGCGCCCGCTCCCATGTGTGCACACTCATCTCCACCCACCTACCCCCATGGAGAATCAGGCACTGGAGATGGTAATGGGGCGTCTTGTGTGAAAAGGCCTATGACTCATCATACACACACTCTAAATACATCCAGCCATTTCCCATTTCTCTTCTCTGCCCCCTTCCCGAGTTCAGCCACTCTGTACAAATAGCCAAAATAAATCTTAAAAGTTTCCTCATAAACAGAAGCTTCAATTTCTTGCACCTGCTTGAATTCATTGATTAAGCTGACTAGCACCTCAAGTAGAAAACATCACTTCACTGAAGGCGTTCCATGACTCTACTATTCAAAGGAAGTCCATAAGTCATAACTGGAGCCGTTCAAAGATGCTCCAAGATGTTTTCCGCAGCATATTTGTGTGCAGGTCCTGGAGCACCTGAGCAAGAACAAAGTAAGATTGTGTTAGGTCACAGGGAGAGCTGAAACAGGCATCTAATTTGGGACCTGTGGATAATAGCCATGTATCTTATTTTTGTGTGAGGTATCCAATGGGTGCCCAGATCTGGTACTCAGGTCAATGAAAATTTAAAAAATGCTGTTATTGATTTTTTGATTTTTTATTTTTTAAAATTTTCTTGTTACTTATCCATATATCAGGACAGAAAATGAAGAAAAAAAAATCAGGACAACAAACTAAAATCAGGACGCGAAGTCCGTATTCCAGGACCAGCAAACTGTAAAATCAGGACCCTAAGTCGGCATTCTGGGACTGGAAGTCAATACTGCTGGATATTTGAGGACATTCTGGGACATCAGATACTAGAATCATGTCAAACCTCGGTACTGATTCGTACCCAAAACTTTCAAGTCGATTTAGGTACCGGAAATTTGACAAGTGTACCCATTTACCCTTGGATGGATGGACAGGGCGCCATTTTACATGAGGTGCCCCTTCAGTTTCCGACATTGGCAACTGAAGGGGTCGAGAGGGTTGTTCGTGTGACCGCCGGTGCAGGTGTGTATGTGCATACTCCTGTGCTCCACCCATCTCCACCAATCATCCACGCATGGAAGAATTGGGGAAAACAGAGGTGCCTCCATTCATGGAGATCAGTGGAGATGGGTGTGCGTCTGTTGTGACGAGCAACACGCATCCCGCAGACCTGCCACCACCTCCACCCATCCCCCCTCCGGCAATGTGGCACCTCCCAGGTCCATTTAAAAAGACCCATTGGAGAAAATTGAGGTGCCTCCATGCGTGGAAATCAGCGGAGGTGGGTGAAGATGGCTGTTCATCTGTTGTAATGGGCCACACGCATGCCACAGACCTGTCGCCACCTCCCCACCACACACACCATGTCACCTCCCAGGTCCATTTAAAAAGGCCCATTTGAGAAAACGGAGGTGCCTCCATGTGTGGAGATCAGTGGAGGTGGGTGGAGATGGGTGTGTGTTCGTGGAACATGCTGCACACCCTCCACACATCTGCTGCCACCACCCATCCCCCCACCGCACTGTAGCACCTCCAGGGTCCATTTGAAAAGGCCCAATGAGTGTCAGTTTTGTGTAATAGCTAAGTGTGCAGAACTTGGACCAGGAGATAAGGAAATGACTCGGGTTCAAATCTCATCTTAGCCAGAAACTCACTGGTTGATGTTGGACCAGTCACAATATTATCTCAGTCTAACCTTCAGTACAGGGTTGCTGTGAGGATTAAAGGTTGTGTTGTATTTAACGCGCTCCAAGTGTCATAGTGTGTGTGTGTGTGTGTGTGTGTGTGCGAGTGTGTGTGTGTGCTATATAGAAAGAAAGAAAGAAAGAAAGATGTTTATTATTAATTATTATTATTTTTGTAGGTACTTGTTTCACCTCACTAAAGTTTGGGGTTTTGTTGTTGTTTGTTTAACAATCTGACCAATTGTGAGTCCAGTATCTCTCTCAAAGTAACCTGAGGTAATATAATCACTATAGAGGATTGATTAGTGAGGGCTAGAGCTCAAATAGGTACCTATTGTTATGTACCCGCAGGTAATACTCACATTTTCAAGTATGGGGTGAGTATTCGATTGACTACATAATTACTGACTCAGATATCTGAAAAATCAGTAATTTCCAATACTGATTTTTCAATTTTACAGTTACCAATTAGTAAACCAGGATGGAAAACACCACCACCAGGACAAATAACTGAAAAATCAGAAACAGAAATAAAAAAATTGGAACTGTTAGTTGACATTCCTGAACATTCCATGACATAGGGTACTGAGGATGTGTCAAACTCGTATACCGATCGATACTCAAAATGACTCCAAAATGTCAGGTCTCTGAATTTTTTCAGTCACCAGTGTGGAACAAGAGGCTAAGGGGCCAAATCCAACTCTCTTTAATTTATTTTGGCCCCTTTCTAACTGGAGCTATTGAATCTCAGAACTAGAAGTGTCCTCAAAGGTCATTTAGTCCAGCTTCCTGCACCACTGCAAGACCTGCCACACCCCAACCATTTGCACAGAAAAATCCATTCAATCAGACACCAAGTCTTAAAAAAGCTCCCGTCGCAAGTAGAGACCGGGACCAACCAACCAGAGCACACTGATCCGTGAGCCGGATGGTCCCCTCCCTTCCCCCATCCTGATTGGAGCTGAAACAAATATCAGTGGAAGTGAACAAAGTGCCAAAAAGCAACATACCAAAATACAAAAGTAACCAAAATGCAGAATACGAAAATACCAAATTGAAAAGTCAAAACCCCAAAGGAGGACGCAAACGGGAGAACCATTTCTTCTCTACCCATTATGTGATCACAACATGCAATTTTAGGGTGCATTAACGAAGCATTGTTTCCCAATCAAGAGAGGTAATTTAATTCCACTCCATTCAGCACAGGTCATACATACCTCACCTGGAGTATTGTGTCCAGTTCTGGGCACCTCATTTTAAGAAGGACTTTGACAAATTGGAGCAGGTTCAGAGAAGGACAACAAACATGATGCCTGGAAAGAAAATCGTCAGAGGAAAGTATAGCAGGGGCAGGCTGGTTAAGAGAGCCTGGTGCTTTAAGGGGGGGTTAGTGTCGGCTGGCAGCCTGGGAGGTGTAGGTACTGAAACAACATACGGTAGTGCCGTAATGTGTCACAAATGGGAGGTTGGGTATTTCTCCCCCATGAGACAGAGATTGGCCACGTCGGAGACAGGATGCTGGGCTTGATGGACCTTTGGTCTGACCCAGTATGACAGTACTTATGTTCTTATGATGAAATTTGTGAAAAGCGCTCCTGGCCACCACTGCTACCTAATGTTCCAGACACAGTGACGGATCTGGTAGCACTCCAATGCTGCAAAACTGAGTAACCAAAGGAGGCTGGACCCTATCAATTACAGGAGGCCAATCCCCACCTGCCCCCAGACCCCAAGTCACTGGGCCGGCCAACCATCATCCCTTCAGTCTTGACTAGATTCACCTTCAATCAGCTCACCCCTCATCCCTTCCCCAACGGCAGCAAGCACTCAACACTAGACTTCACCAGCTCTCTTAAAGACTAGCCGAAAGAAATACCCAGCTTTTTAAAGATTAAAAGTCTCTCTCCTTCCATTGTTCTTTCCCAGTTTAGCCAATTAAAATGGTTATTCCATCAGGGAGTTCAGAAAGATGAAACGTTGCTTTTGTCCACGCCTCTCATCACAGCAGCTTTCTGGATGCCCTACAATGGGGTCTCTCAAGGCAACCGTTCGACTCGGTTTCATCACCAAAATTTGTTCTGCTTCTTGAGATCTTTAAATTACCTGAATGCTCCCGACAACGTGAGGACAGGTAGCATGGAACCGGGTGTTCCAATTTTTATTTTATTTTTTCCTTTTGCTCTTTCGCTACCTTCACCTTTTCAACAAATTAGTGCCTCGGAATTTAACCTTTGTCTTTAATCCATCTGAGGCTGTTTCTCGTAATTCATGCTTGGGAGAACATTAGCAGATATGAGCTTCCTCCTGGGGATATGCCATCCTTCTGGCTTAAATCAAAAAATGCTTTTGCAAATTAGCCAAAGGAGACTGGCTTTTAGGTTCTTGTAAGAGAGAAAAAAAAGCATTCCCTTCAATTTGTCCTCTAGAGTTTCACTGAACTTGTTCTCAAAATGGGGAAGGTGAAATGTACTTGAAAAAATCGAAAAAGTGATGGACAGGTGAGAAAACAGAGAGAACAAGGACAAGAGGAAATTTCTCTGCCTCCCAAAATATAGAACTAAAAAATGGGGACCCCATATATTATACCCTCTGAGAATAAAAAATGGTGGCTTGGGTGATAACCAATGGGGCCAACTCCTAAACCCTGCACAGCGCACACAGGGCATGCATGACATGCACATGACGCATGCATCGCTTTTATGGGGAATGCGTTGTGCAAGCAAACTGGACATAAATTATGTGCACATATGTATTCATAGTTTAGCATCAGCCCCAATATCTAATTATGCTCCTTCAGATATCCATTTGGTTTACTTGAGATTGGTTTAGTCAATTTTAAAAAATAAAAAATAAAAAATAATTTTCTTGGTTTAGTTATTTCAGTATTTCCAAATTTGGGTCATGTTGTTTTGGCAACGTTAGCACTATCCTAACTATTTATAATAGGGGTGGGAATATCGGTATCGGATAAATCCAATACACCTGATAATCAGGTATATCGGATTAATCCGATAATCACCGGTATTGGCATACCGGATTTTTAACATTGGCCACTTTACCGGGTTTTTTACATCGCAGCTTCGGGGGTGAATGTTGGGGAGGGACACCGGTTGGGCCTGTTGCTCCGCTGGCAGTGGTGGGGCCTAGTGAGGAGTCCGCACAGGCCATTCACTTGAAGCCAGTCAGGCCTGACCTGGCTATGGGAACAGCCCCTCCCGGAGGGGAGCAAGAGTTGGTGGCTCGAGGCGTGTGTTGCGTGCACCAGTGGTGCAGCAACCCCCTCCAGGCTGGCTCCAACAGGGCCATGGTCAGACCTTTTTGAAAACTATGGAGGTAAGGATGGCAGGGTGGGATAGCGTGATGACCCGCCTGGAGGTCTCGGGGGTTTTGGATCATGGAAGGGGGGGTGTCAGGTGTTGGGAGGAGCAGGCCGTTTCTCACAGGATCTTTCTTTGCAGCCTCGCATTTCAGATAGGCCTGGGCTGGGAGTGCCAGGAGTCGAGGCACTTGCAGAGAAGGTTGACCGGATGGAGCAACAGATTGCGAGGATTTCCCAGCTGCTGGAGGGCAGTGCTGGACCTCTGTCTAGTGGGGCACCAACGGCAAGGGCAAGGGCCCAGCAGGCTGCCGTAGCCTCTTGTATAACAGAGTTTTTAAGGGTTAGACCTGGGATTTTGGGGCCATTGTTTGTGCACCGTTCTGGCCTGCCACTTACGCGTTTTCAGTTTGTGGCAGTTATAAGGCGCTGTTTGGATGCCTTGGGGGTGGTGGGAAGGTTTGGTTCCCATTCTTTCAGAATTGGGGCAGCATTCACTGCAGCAGCGGCAAGTTTCTCAACAGAAGACATTAAATCGGTGGGTAGGTGGCGGTCAGCGGCATTTAAGTCATATGTCCGCCCCCTGCAAGGAAAGTAGGTTCGGGTGGATACCTCCATAGTAATGTTACAACCGGTTAGACTTTTATGTTGCAGAGTTGGCATGTCATGGTAATTCCAACTAATTCTAATTGAATATTCATAGTGAATTCAAGTGGAAATTGGGATCCACTGTTCTCGTTAATTGGATGATTGGTTTTAATTGGTTCTGTTTTCCAACAGGTTATCTTTTGGCTGGTTGTTTAATAAACAGTTGCTGCCAGTTTATCCATACTTACTTGTGTCTGTGTTTTATTTTGAGTATGTACCTTATTTCCTGTGCGGGGAAAAACTACTTCATATAGAGTCAGTCCATTCCAACTGTAGGGTCTCCTTTGAAGTCTATACATTCCTCCAAGGTACTTGTTCCAATTGGGAAATTTACACTCCTTGATATTCCAGTGAGAGGCATTCTTCCTGACAAATGTGACCATAACCATGGTAGGGGAAGAAAGGTAGGGAGGAGGGAAAACCCCCTGATTTGTCAAAAACATAAACAGAACCCAATACAAATATAAAGGCTCAGCAGGCAGTTTATAATATAATTTTAGACCAATCAATCTTCCTCTCACTGGAAGATCAAGGAGTGTAAATTTCCCAGTTGGAACGAGTACCTTGTTGTAGGGTCTCCTTTGAAGTCTATACATTCCTCCAAGGTACTCGTTCCAGGTCCGGTAGGCCCTTTTTATCCTGTTAGATCTTGCGGCTGCATTTTATACCATTGACCATGAGCTGCTGGTGACCCACTTGCAGAACTGAGCTGGGGTGGGAGGAATTGTTCATGAATTTTTCTGGTCCTTCCTGGCCGGGAAAATGCAGCGAGTGGTTCTGGGGGATTGTTCATCATCTCCCTGGGATCTCATGTGTTGAATCCCACAAGATTTTATTCTGTCCCCTCTCCTGTTCAATGTGTACATGCAGCCATTGGGCAAAGTCGTGAGAGGTTTGGTCTGTGGATGGCACCTAACTTTACCTCTTGTTTTCAGCTGACCCAGGCCTGGTAATCTTGGTGGTAATGCAGTGTTTGGCAGCTGTGGGGGATTGAAGGAGGTCGAGCCATCTGAGACTGAATCCTGACAAGACAGAGGTGATACTGGTGATACTGGTGGGAGGTTCTGAGAGAGTGGTGGCCACTGTCATTGATGAGGTTCGCCCTCCATTGGTCCCTCAGGTGCACAGTCTGGGGGTGCTCCTCAATTCGCAGGTCTGCCTGGATGTCCAGGTGGTGGCTGTGTTGAGGAGCACATCTAGTGCGACAGCTTCGGCCATACACTTTGGACTACGACCTGGCCACCATCATCCATGCTTTCATCACCTTAAGACTGGACTATTGAAACACATTGTACGTGGGGCTACTCTTGGTGATGGTATGGAGACTGCAGCTGGTGCAGAATGTGGCGGCCCATCTCTTTACAGGGAAAGCACATTACATCAGTGCTTCATTAGCACATTACATCAGTGCTTCATTCTTTGCACTAGATGCCCATAGTCTTCCAGGCCAAATTCAAGGTGTTGGTTTTGACCTATAAAATCCTATACGGCCTGGGTCCTGCCTGCCTGCAGGACCACCTCACTCTCCAGACCTTGGATCGACCCATGAAGTAATCTGGGAGTGCCCTTCTCAAGGCCCCCCAAGTTTGTCGGGTGGCAATGGGGAGGGTGTTCTCAGTGGCCACACCAACACTGTGGAACTCCTTCTCGATGGAGGTCCACTTGACCCCAGACCTTCCCGCTTTCCAAAGACAGAGGGATATGACTTTCCCACTAGGCTTTTGGTGAGGGAGACGGGTGATGGGTGGCGGGTTCTATATAATGTTGTGAGCCACCCCAAGCTACTGGTAGCAGGAGGGAGTAGGCTAAAAATCTAATGAAATAAATAAATAAATTCAGCTGCTCAGCACCAGGATCATTGAAGGTGCTATAGAAGCAATAAACAACAACACCTAAAATAAATAATAAATAATGAAATGCCAAACTGTCCAAAATACAGAACATGAAATACGGAAAAAACAAAAATACCAAAATGAGCATTCAGAATCACAAATGAGGCAGAATGAAAATTCTGCTTCATATGCATTTTGTTAAAATAGATAAAAATAAACCATATTCATTTCATTTATTAATTGAACTGGATATTCCTTTCAGACCTCGTTTATTTTTATAGGATGAGATGTCCAAAAGAAATGGCATGTTGGGAAACAAATTTGCATTACATCAATTGCTTAATTTGTGGGGTCATAATAAACATCAATATTGTTTGTATTTTCAGAGGGTGCTCTCAATAATATCTGTACCCAGAATGATTACTCACATATTTACTCATTCAAATATTTCATTTGGGTTTGGGGGTTGTTGGGTTGGGATTTGAGTGTGGTTTTTTGGCATTGTGTTTCATTATTTCTTTTAGTATTTTGCTTCTACTTCCCAGTAGAAGCAAACAACTAAAATGTACTAGTCAAAATACAGAAACAAAACCGAGAAATACCAAGATTAGAGCTGAAAGGGGTCCCCACAATAACAGATATACTCATCAAATTTCCGGTACCTGAATCATACAACAACATTTGATTAGGTTAGTGCCCGATTCTGGTATCCAATTTACCAGAATGTCAACTTCCATTCCCATAATATCAACTTCTGGTCCCAGTTTTTATTTATTATTATATTTTTATCCAGCCCATCCTGCCTTTGGCAGTCCTGGGCGGCGAACAACAAATATAAAATACAATTCCATAGAATCAATAAAAACATCTATATAAAATATATACACAATTAATATTAACAAAAACCAAGAATTGGGAAAATAAAGCCCCTCCCCTCCCTCTCCCTCAACAAACACCTGATGGAACAGTCAGGTCTTACATCTACGGCGGAAGGAGACAAGGCTCTGGGCCGATAGGACCCCCTCAGGCAGGGAGTTCCACAGCATAGAGGCAACCACAAAAAAGCCCTATGACCTTTGGCCACCCACCTTGTCCAAGATATCTCCAAGAAGCCCCCCCCCCACCGGACGATCTCAGGGGCCAATCAAGAACACGGGGAGTGAGGCAGTCCCACAGGTACATAGGGCCTAGGCCATGTAGGGCTTTATATGTCAACACCAGAACCTTGAATTTGGCCCAGTTGACCATTGGCAAACAGTGCAGCACTCGGACCACTGGTGTTATGTGCTCCCTGAGACCCGCTCCCATAAGCAAATGGGTCACCGCATTCCGCACCATCTGTAGCCTCGAAATCCGCATCAAGGGCAGCCCCACATAGAGTGCATTGCAATAGTCTAATCTTGAGGTGATAAAGGCATGGATGATGGAAGCAACGTCAGAGAGACTGAGATATATAGTCGAAGCCATCAGACCAGCTGTAATTGCCAAAACACACTGCTTGCAACAGCTACCACTTGAGCCTCCTTTTTCGAGTTTCTAGCCTGATTTTTATTTTTTATTTTCCATCAGTAAATCAGTAAATCAGTAAATTGGTAATGTGAGTTACTGATTTTTTGGGTAGTCAGGTACCTGATCATCAGTGATCAAGTATCCTGTAAGGTAGTCAACACGGCGCTCGAAAATGCAAGCATTAGTGTTTTTGCCCACGTTACAGGAGCAGAGAAAATTTATGAGAGAGACACTTTTGGCAGAGAAACTTACATTTTTCTCCAAACATGGGTGTGGAGGGAGGGTGGGGGGGAGTGCATATGGGTGATTCTTGTGTTGGTTTCAATCACAGATGGCAGGGCTGGATTTTGAGCCCTACTGTCTATGATTGAATCCAACATACGCATCGCTCAATGATGCTTTTGCTTCCCGCGCCCATGTTTGGAGCACAATGCAAGATTCCATGCCGTATATTTCTTTCTCGTAAGTTTCCCCCACTCCTGTAATGTGGGCAAGCACCCTTACTCACCAGAACTAAATTAGGCACCCACTTCAGTTCTAACTGAGATGAAATACATGAAATAAATGATATAGCCCAAGCAAAATCTTCAAAATGGTTACGCTACAAAAAAGAAATGAACATCAGCCATTCTCCTTTTTGTTGGAACCAAAATGAGCAGAGTAAATTCACTGAAAATATTCAGTTTGTCAAATATTCATTTCAGCTCTAATAATTTGCACAATGGGTGAAATCCTGTGGTTGGTGTAAGTCGCATCTATGGAACTCCCTCCCAGTAGAGATTCACTTCTCTCTGGATCTCCCATCTTTCCGTAGACAATGTAAAACCCAACTGTTTCACCAGGCTTTTGGTGAGGGGGATGGGTAATGGGTAGGGTGTTTTTTTAGTTTAGGGATTTATTTATTATTTATTTATTTTGTGGCATTTTTATGCCGCCCCCTCATGTGACACGGCATCTCGGGGCGGCTAACAATACAATAAAGCAATAAAATACATTAAAACCACCATCACTTTTAAAATAATTTTAAAAACCCCAACCCTAACCCTACCCTCCAATTCCCCAAATTCCCCACCCCACCAATCTCCCCGATTTACCCCTCCCTCCACCCTCCCCTCCAAAGGCCTAGGCGAACAGCCAAGTCTTGCATAACCACCGAAAGGAAAGCAGACCTGGGGCCAGGCGGGCTTCCTTCAGAAGGGAGTTCCACAACCATGGCCCAACCACCGAGAACACCCTCTCCATGGTGGCCCCCCGCCTTACATGGGGGACCTCCAGATAGGCGCCCAAAGTGGATTGGAGGGTCCGTCCTGAGTCACGGGAGGTGAGGCAGTCCCCGAGATAAGAGGGGCCGAGACTGTATAGGGCTTTGTATACCAATACAAGCACCTTGAACTTGGCTCGGTACGCTATAGGCAGCCAGTGCAGAGAACAGAGCACTGGTGTAATGTGCTCACGGTGACCCTTACCCGTAAGGAGATGGGCTGCCGCATTCTGCACCAGCTGCAGCCTCAGAACCAATATCAAGGGAAGCCCCCACATAGAGCGCGTTGCAGTAGTCAAGCCTCGAGATAACGAAGGCATGGATGAGAGTGGCCAGGTTGGGTCTGGAGATGTATGGTCGCAGCCTCTGAACCAGATACACCTGCCGATCCAGGTGGAGGTCCGCATCCAAAATCACCCCCAGACTCCATACCTGCTGGACAACCGGAGGGCAGACTCCCCCAATAGGAGGAGCCGACACCTCCTTCACCCTCCCCACTACCATCACCTCCGTATTATCTGGGTTCAGTTTCAGTCTGCTCTGCCTCATCCAATCCGCCATGGCCTCCAAACACTGGGAAAGTATCGAGATGGCAGGACCTGGGTCCGTTGAAAAAGAGAGGTACAGCTGTGTGTCGTCAGCATATTGGTGACAACACACCCCGAACTTTCTCATGATCTCCCCCAGGGGCTGCATATACACATTAAATAACAGTGGAGACAGAATGGAACCCTGTGGAACGCCACAGGTCAAAGCCCGGGGGCATGATGTTTCAGCTCCCAGCACCACCCGCTGGCTTCTGTCTGAGAGGAATGAACGGAACCATCCAAGAATGATCCCGTCCAGACCCCCCATATCTTGCAGCCGTCTCAACAGAAGCCCATGGTCCACGGTATCAAAAGCGGCCAAGAAATCTAGCAGGTCCAGAAGTGTCGACCGTCCTGCGTCCATCTCCCGGCGGAGGTCGTCGGACAAAGCCACCAACGCCGTCTCAGAACCATAGCCGGGGCGGAACCCAGATTGAAAAGGGTCAAGGAAACTGATGCTATCAAGATGCCGCTGGAGCTGCAGTGCCACCGCTCGTTCAATAACCTTCCCTAAAAAGGGAAGGTTAGAGACAGGGCGGTAGCTGGCGAGCGCATCCATGTCTAAAGATGGCTTCTTCAGCAGGGGACGCACCATGGTCTGCTTAAGACTGGGCACCAATCTACCCTGCCTAAGGGATGCATTGATAACCCTCGCCAGCACCGTCCCTAGCATTTCCCTGGAGGCTTTCACCAACCAGGATGGGCACAGATCGCGTTGACAACTAGTGGCCCTAACAGACCCCAGGACATCCGCCTCATCGGCTGGCGTCACAAATAATTGGAATATTTGCTTTTCGGGTTTCTGTTGTTTTATTATTTTAATTGATATCTTATTATAGCGTATTTTGCATTTTTATATTATGTATTTTTATCTATGGTTAGCCACCCTGAGCTACCATTGGGCAGGAGGGGGTGGTATAAAAATGATAAAATAAATAAATAAATAGATCCCCCCCTTTTCGGATTTAAATATTATCCCAAATGAGCGCTTGCTCCAGAAAGATATGAGAATGCATCCCTTGAGGCTAACGACCATCTTTGTAACTTTGACAGCATCTGGACTCTTTTTGTTGATGTTTTTCCAGACCAAAATATATATCTCACTCAAGTCAACTCCCCTAATAGCGTAAGTGGGAAATCTAGTTTTGATCAATCATTACTGACAGGCCTCTCAGTGTAGACGGGATATGTTCTTTCATATCTTCTCATTTATACTTCAATGATGGATATATAGATGAATGGACAGATAGATGGGGAAATGGATATGGGAGATGAATAGATGGATGTACTGATGATTACATACAGAGAGAGTGTAAATAGGTAGTTATCTTTTAGTTATTTTATTTTTCCCACATACTTTTTATTTCCCCACAAGGCCTCCAACATCAATTTTTTGTGAGTTCCTGGTGAAAGCTGACATCTGGCAGCTAAGTTTAATCAGAAGCTTCCCAATGACGTCTTTCTCCTATTGGAAAATGCCAACGTCTAAAATGTTGATTATACTGAACAAAGTTTTCCACCTGGAAAATATTTGATTCCAATTAGTCCCAAAGTAAAAAGTTTCATTTAGGTTTTCAAATGGTTTTAATAAGAAATTAGTCATTTTGCACACACACACACCCGTTTGGGGTCATACTAGGGCTGAAACAAGAATGCATCAGATTTTCTCCAAGATTTCGTGACGATTTCGAGATTTCGTGAGGTCTTGCCAAGTTTGTCAAGAGCTTTGCTGAGCTGAAAAAAACCACGTTGGTAAAGAACACTTGTCAGTGCTCTGAACAGCTTAAATCATGAGCAGGGCGCCTTTCAGACGTCATCAAAACCGCACCTAATTTGAATACGCATCGCACCACCGGCACTTGTAAGGACACTTTTATGCACATCAGAATAGGCCTTGTGTTTCAACTGCTCTTGGAAGGATATAGATAATGCTACCAGAATATTTAGGGCTGATCAAATTACCATTTACGGTATCACTTGGGGTAGATTCCTACTCCAGGTGCACATCTCTTACAATAACTCACAAGGCAATGGCTCTCAAACTTTACCCTTATAGTACATTGTCACCTGCACACAAGTACACAATATCGCCAAAGGAAAGTCAGCTACAATTAACCATTTTAAATGTTTTTGAAAAGGCCCCTGGGGTAGAAACATACCCCAATTCATTTTACCATGGAGTAGATTTATACCCCAATCTGGGGTAGAAATCTGCCACATCATATTTCATGTTAGTTTACATATTTAAGCCATTTAAATGCTGAAGGACTGGGGTAAAAACCTATCCCCGCTAGACCAACAAGGTTGTATTTTTCACATGTTCTGTAAGGGGTAAGGCTGGCGAAGAGCTGAAAAGTGTGCCCACAAAAACTGATATAGCCATCAAATTGACAGTGTCTGATTCAACTCATAAATTTAGAGTACTTTTCCGTACCCTAAATAGTGTCCGATCAGATACACAAAATACAATTTTAATACCGGTTTTTTTTACTTCTGGGTTTCAGGTCATTTTAGGTTCCTGTAATCCAGGCAACATACATTTTGTTTTTTGGGGAACTCAAATGGAATTTGGGTACCAGTTCGTATACTCAAAACAGTACCCGAAATGTATTTATTTTAATTTGTATCCCATCCTATCCCTTAGGCTCAGTCCTACATTTCAATGTATTAACTTTAACAATTAACATTTAGCCATTCACATTAAACTCATTCACTCAGCTAGTAATCCTCGTAACAATCTTGTGAGGTAGGTTAGACTGAGAGATGTGTGAAGGGCCCAAGGTCACCCAGTGCATTCATGGCTAAAGTGAATCTTGCATCGAGGACCTCCCCCACCTTCCATTCCCAGTACTGCACTCTTAATCACTACACCACCCTGGCTCTTATGCAGTATGTTTATGTATTATTACATGCAGTTACTGTGGCTACCAGATCAGGTAACTGGGTCAGCAATAGCTAGTAGACATCCTGCAATTTAAAACCCTTGCCTTTTACAGCGAAAAAATTTACACTCGAGTTATCATAGGGTGGATTTCAACTCCAAGCTGATTTTGGCCTGGGGATTGAAAGTGTGCAATAAAGGGTGAAAACAGACATGACGCTAACCACCCTTTAACCACCCTTGGTG
>QEPC01008446.1:2664335-2694899 GCA_003113815.1 Sphenodon punctatus | reverse complement strand
GGGGCAAGAGAGGGCCTGGAGCCACAGGCAGGGGCAGCGGTACCCTGGGAAGCAGGTAGCACAGCAGCATGGCCGGGACATCAAGGAGGGACTAGGCAGTGGATTAAGGAGGGAATAGGCAGGAGCTCACAGCAGGGTCGGTAACCGGGGCCCGGAAGGCACAGAGGGACTCACAGCCAGCTGGAGGGAGCCACCAAGGGGCTAGGGGCCTGGTGGCCCACCAGGTGAATGAAGTGCAGCCAATGGAGCATGCCCCGGTGGTACCCCAGTACGGACATGTGTTGGGCGATCAGGTAGTAAGCCTCAAATGGACCCTGCATGGAGAGCCCCAACTGCACATCAGAACAGGACCACACACCCGACAGCACCAACAGCTCCACTGTGGAGGGATAAGACAAGCAGAAGTCAGCAGTGGGGGCCCATGGAAGGTGACCCAGCTCCAACAGCCAGTGATACACTGCCCCATGAGAGTGCTGGTACCCACGGGTCGCGTGAAAGCAGCCAAAGTAGGACACGGCCAGGGCAGGGCCCCCCTCCTCAAGACAGACCATGTAGGCAGCCAGGCTGCACACAGACAGAGAAGACACAGTCTCCACCGCAGACCAACCCACATGCGAGCACTTCATCTCCAGAATGCACCCATCGGGAAAGGGAAGCAGCCCCAGCGTCTCAGCATACAGCCGGCAATCCTGGGCTCTCACCTCATAGCCAAAGTAACAAAGGCCAGAGCTCAGGCTTGCATAGGCACCTGACAGGGGCGGGAGGGGAACCGGGGGAGCCCCAAGGCCAAGCAATAAGGCCACTGGCCTCAACAAGGCATGGCAACAGAGCAGGCATGGGGTGCGGGCCCAGCACATCTGCAGGAACCGAGCACACAGACAAGACAGCCGACACACTAATCAGGCCAGCAAGGACACAATGGCATAAGCCTGTCCATCTGAAAGTGAGCGCTCCAGGCTGCCTCATCCCACTGAGCCAGTGCCCGGGATCACCACCCCTGTGCCTGCTTTGTGACCCATACCCACCGAGCAACAGGCAATGCGAGCAGGGCGGCGTGCCGCATGGTCTCCCTCTGCCATTGGAGGTGCCAGGCCACCTCACGGAGCACAGCAGCCCTGCTCTGGCCGTGGATCAGGGCCCGCTGGTCCACCTCGGTAACCTGCTGTGACCTAAGCCAGGCCAGGGAGCGCCTGCTGCAGTGGTGGGCTCTCCGGGCCCATGCAGCACACCACGCCACGCACACTTGCAGGTGAGCACCCAGGTTCATCACTGCAGTCTGGGTGCACAGCTGATTGGTGTGCGAGTGGTACCACTCGGCACAGAGCGCTAGGTGCATCCTTCAGGTGCCCAACCTGTCCCGCTCCATGGTGCCACCTGTCCTGGTTGGGGTGCAGCCGGCCACGTTATACACAATGGCATGTGGTGCCCTGCCCCCAGGGTGCCCCGCCCCCATGGCACAGCAAGCAGGGCTGTGGTCGAGCGGGCCTTTGGTGCCCTCAAGCAGCACTGGAGGAGCCTCGCTGGCCGGCTGGACTCACGGTGGAAACCTTGGCCCTGGTGATAAGCACCTGCTGTGTGCTGCACAACATGTGCGAGACCGATGGGACAGCCCTCAAATACCCCGTGCCCCATCGTCCTCCTGGACCAGTGCCTCTGTACGTGAACGCAGACAACCTGTGGGAGTACCGTTATGCCAAGCACATCCGTGCAGCCCTCGTCAGGCATATCAGCTGGGAGGCTGAGGAATGAGGGCTCTAAACCCCGACCCCACCAGCCTGGGGCCCCCAACACCTCCCTGGGCGGTCCTCTCCACTGCCAACTGTAAGCCCCCACCCCTGGGTCCGTGAACAAACCGCAGGAGGCGGGAGTGGTATCCACCCATTTATTCTTGCACCCAAATACATGTGCCCCCACACCATCACCACCACACCCACCCACCACGCTGGTGCAGTTCCCCCCACCTTCAGGCCACCCTCACCCATCCCCCCCATCCCCTGCGTCTTTGGGACTGCCCCCTTGGGCAGCCTGAGGGCGCTTCAGAGCTCTGGGAGCTCCCCTCCCCCTGCTGACCATGTCCCCAATGGTGTCCTGGGAGGTCTCGGTGTCCTGAGGGGCCAGTGGTGGTGGGAGGGAGGGAGGAACCAGGACCAGAGGGGCCCCCTTGGGTGGCTGCATCTTCCTTCCAGAGGCCTTCCAGAGGCCTCCAGGGACCGGGAGGTGGATGCACGACCCCAGCTGATGTGGGGGCAGATGCAGAAGCTGGGGAGGTGGTCGGGGTGCCGAGGGGCCCAGCATGAGGACCTGCGCAGGCAGGGTGCCCGGCAGGGCGGCTGCCATCACGTATGCACTCATGGTGTCAGCGTGCAGGAGCAGGGAGTTCCCGATGTCGTGGGGCCTATCCATCTTTCCAGAATGCTCCTGCACCATCCCCTCGATGGCCTGTTCCAACCACCCCACCACCTCCACCTGCCTGCTGTTGTCCCGGTGCTCCCGCCTCCATGTGGTCCACAGTCGCTATCATCCACTCCCCCTGTTCAGTGGGGGTCCAGACTATGTCCTCCACCTGGTCCTCCCTCCGGCGCTGTACCCGTGCCCAGTGCTCCCTCATCCGTTGTGCTGGGGGCACGGGCATGGGTTGCTGCAGCCCCTCTGGCTGCCCTGTAGGGTACAGGAAGGTTTGGGGTTAAGCACCCATCCCGGCCGCCCCCTGACTGGGGGCACACCTGGGGGTTTGCTTCACCTGTGGGTCACCAGCCACCCCCTGTGTGCACTGGGCACCCCTCCAGGTCTCCCCAGAGGCCCCGGGGAGCCTCACCTGGGCCCTCCGGTGTCTGCCAAGGCTGTTCTCTGCTGGCCTCCTCGCCCACCCGTCTCTGCGGGTACCTTGGCCCGTTCCCTGCCCTGGACCACAGCTCTCCCCACAAGGCGCGGGGCGACAATGGAGCCCTTCATGTGAAGTATGCAGTACAGGGCATCATAGTAGGGGATGGTCTGGGCTCCATAGCCAGACTGCCGGTTGTTGTCCCGTAAGGCCTTGTACCCCCTCTTTAGCTACTTGGCCTTCGAGCGGGACTGTGCCATGGTCCTGTGATTCCCCGATGCTTCCATGTCCTGCACAATCTCCCAGAACACATGTTCATTGTGCTGATCGAGCGTGAGCTCCAGTTGGTGCTCCAGGGTCACCCAGATGCGGATGAAGTCCTGGGTCTCTTGGTGCCCCCATTGCTCCCCTCTGTGGTATGGCCTTCTCCCCCATGGACCCTCTGGCTTCTCTTCCTCCTGCTCCTGCTTCTGCTCCCCCCCTCCTCCTCCTCCACCTGGTGTGCACCCCTCTCCTCTGGGGGCTCGAGCTACTGGGCACATTTCCGTGTCTGTGGGACCGGGGGGGTTGGTTGATTGCTGTTATGCCCCTGTCCCATGGCCCCCTCCCTTCCCCCTTCCTGCCGCCTGGTCGACCAGCGGCCCCCCATGGTGGCCCTGTGCCACCGGGTCCACTCCCCGCCGGTCCCCTTACCCATTTCTGGGGTGCCTCCTCCCCCAGCCCGGTCGTTGTCCCCAGTTTGGCCTGTCCCGGCTGCTGCTGCTGCTGCTGCTGCTGCTGCTGTCCCTCCACCTCCTCCATGTGAAGCCTGACCACCTCCTCCTCTACCTGTGCCTCCTCCTCTCGCTTTGGTCTGTCACCCACCATTCTCCTCTCCCTTCCGCCTCGCTCCAGCCTGCCACGTTTTCATGCTGCTATGTGCCCTTTAAATCTCCCTCCACGGTCTGTGTTGTAGCTGGTTGCCTGGTAGCGATGTTGCATGCTTTGTCCCTGGCTGGGAATCATTTTCTTTTATTCCAGCCAGAGGTTGCCGTTCAGACGTTACTTTTCTTTGTTTCCTGTCGGGAATCTCTTTGACCACGCTTTCGGTGATGGTCTGGGCCGGAGGTCTGGAAGCATTGTTAATATTGACCCCTGGTGGGTATTGACTGTGGTGAACATCTGGCGCCCCCAAAACAGATGTTCAGGGTGCTTTGGCCCCGCCTCGGGATTGACCGTGATTCACTGTGTTTCACTGTGATCTCGGGACGTCTGAAAATACCCACGGACATAGGGTTGTAATCAAACATGGCCAAAACTTTAATAGAATCTGTAAAATCAAAAGACTTCAGGTTCCTTTCAACACAAAGATTCTATGGCCCTTTTTACATTAGAAACTCCCCCGCATGGACACCCATCTTTCATGCAGGGGAGCACCCTGTGTAAATGTGGGGGTGCGTGGGTGCACACTCTCATGACCCACACATCCCTATGTATCCCAACCCATGCAAGAAGCAACCAATGACAATGCAGGGTGTTCCATGTGTGGGGATGAGGGGAGGGTGGGTGTGTGCCCATGTGCACCTGCCCCCCTCACACCCTCAGCGGTGCGCCTACGGACCGCCCACCCCACCTCCCAACTGTGGCCCATTTTAAAAGGGCCTATGATTTGGTGTTTTTAGATAAGTGCCTCCACACCCATTACCCACCCATCATTTTTCATTTGCATTTTCATTTCATTTTTAATTTATATCCCACACTCTCTCATTCGAGAATGACTCGAGGCGGCTCAGATATAGTTATCATAATACATAAAAATACATAATAAGCATAATACAGCAGCATAAAATCATTACAGTTTCGACATGACCACCTCCCAAAACATCAACCCTATATAACTGTACAATAGAATACAACCCTCCCAACAACAACTAATATATCATCTTTCAGTCCAACAGTCTTCTGATAAATACACGCAGGCAATATCAGAGTCCCTGCCCTACCACTTCACACCTCCACCCTGCTGCCACCAGGGGTAGGTCCCTTCTCCACCTCAACCCCTCCGCTCTCACCAGGGGGAAGAGCCATTTCCTAAACAAAAACACATACTAATTACCCCAGTGCCAGGTCCTGCAACAGGGGGTTGAGCCCCATACCACCTCTACATCATCTCAAAAAAAAAAGGGGTGGTGGTTAAGCACAACCAACCCCCAAGTCCATCACCAATTTCCTCCCCTGACTCAGCAAACTTCTCCGGGACCCACTACTACTGATCTCATCATCACCAGCCCGCTCATTTCTGCTGCTGTCTCTAAGAATCTCAGCACCCGCTAGACCCGGAGCATGGGCGCTTGATGCTCCATGGATGTTCCCACTTTGACCCTTAAAACCATAGGTTTCGAAGGGACGTCCAGGGCCTCATTTCCGCCTTGAGATGTTTCCCTTCTGCTTGGTCCTTCTCCCCTCCCCTGGACACCTGGTCCTCTTAGCCCTAGTGGGGCCCGGCCTGGCTCTGCAGGAATTCACTGGCTTGCTGCTGACACTTCCCGTCCATCTCTCTGAACGGCCTACTTGAGGTGAGAATCTCCTCCCAGTTCGGTGGCATTCTTTCTTCTGCTTCTTCTCAAGCTCCTAGTGCAGCTCTCCCGGATGGACCAGCAGGAGGCGCTTTTGTTCCTCCAGAAACTGGGGCAGCTGCTCAAATTCAGACACAACCCCCTTCCCCTTGACATCCAGCTTCATCAGGCATTCTTGGCTTCCCTTCTGTACAGTTAGTTTCCATCCCTCAAGCTTCTCTCTCTCCGCACTCCCTTCAGAGCCTGCAGCCGGCCCTGGATTTCTCTCAAGTGATTCCCCAGGTCATTCCCAATTTGCAAGCCATCAAACGAGCTGGATTCTCCAGCCTGAAAGTACCAAGCAGGTTTCTTTAGGCATTTTCAAAGCAGCCCCTCCCATGCTTAGAAGGGGTTGACGTGAATCCTGAGCTTCTGCCTCCTCTAGTCCAGTTCCTTTCATTCTGAAGTGCCAGGTCCCATCACCTACCCATTATGCATGTTGCAGGGCTACATAGGGTGCCAACACATCCCTGAAACATGCTTGATTGGTGGGTAATGGGTGGGCAAGCACTTTTCTTAAAACACCCTGTTTGTCGGACTTTGGATCAGGTCTGGAAAGGCCTGCAACAGGCTTCATCTTTCCATTCCACATTCAGCAGACACTTTGGAAGATGAACATATCAATGGCAGCGTCATAACTCAACCTTCATCGAGATCAAATTTATTGGAATTTCACTGACTATCTTGAAGGTGGTGTTTTAATTTTCTGACTGTCTTGAAATAACTTGGGTTATGTTTATCTAATTTAGTTTCTCCCATATATACAGACGCACACATCTATCACTTTTTGTGTGTGTGCTAGGAGAGAAAGCAAACCGGTGTAAGCAGTAATGGAACCGCTAATGAGCTGATGTTATCTACCAGCCTATTTAAAATTCTGTCCCATTCCTGTTTTGCATTTGTGGAGCTGTAATTTAAAATTACCAATGCCGTTTCTCCTTTTCTCTCTTCCCCTTCCCTGTGTCACACACACACACACACACACACACACACACACACACCACATTGCTCTGGTTTAGATGGATCATGTGTGCTTCAGAGCTTTGGAATTTTGTTTCCTGGCAATAGTTCCTGGGGTCTTTCTATTTCTCAAATGACAGACACTGTAACATCTGCTAGAAGCATTCACTTGGAAGCAGAGGGCTGAAAAGCAAAAGGCAGCTCACCAGGGTTGAGCGGAAGGGGAAGATGTAGGGAAAAGAAACACAGAACTCCCCCATCTCTCACATAACACCTTAGACACATCTTGTGGTGAATTTAAGTACCAGAGAACATGGGGGAACGGACAGAAATGGATGCTGGATGAAATGGATGATATATGTCCCATATTGGGCACTGAGTTCTTTCTTACTTTAATAATCCCCAACCAACTGACCAGGAGTAACCATCTGCTAATATGGTTGCAACAATGACATGCTCCTTTTGCTCATTCAATCTAATTCAGGTCACTTTAAGACAACACTCCTCCCCCCCCCCATGCACGCGTACGTTCTGGCTGCGGGATAGAATGTGCAGCCAGAATATGCGCTGGGATCCATCAGTCTGAAAGCCCCCCATGTGGCTTTGCCAGCAGACATGCACATGGATGCCAAGCAGGAAATCGAGCTCTGCATCCATGCGCATGTCTGCCAGCAAAGCCACACAGGGGGAAGGGGGGGAGGAGCTTTCAGACTGGCTGATCCCGGCACATATTCTGGCTGCGCATTCCCCCCCCGACCCCCCGCAACCAGAATATGCACCCGGGGTGTGTGTGTGTGTGTCTGAAAGTCGTCTGAGTTTCTGAATGCATGGCCAAACTATGCAATCTTGGGAACTAGTGTAGGATTGTAGCAGAATAGAACAAGACTGTTAGGTCATCTCTTCTACCTCCTTTGTTTATGGTTTATAAGGAGGCTGCAACAGGGCTGGAATGGGTACCTAATCTGGTACCTGTGGTTAATACCTTCATTTTCTCTTACCATCTTGTGTATTCAATAGATTGCCCAGGTGTTGGCTGTGGCCAGTAGGGATGGTATTAGAGATGAATAAAGTAGTACCCACAAAACAAAACAGGTATACCCATTGGAATTACAGTACCCTTTTTGACTCTGTAATATCGGGTACTGATCGGTACTAAATTAGTGCCCAACAGTCTACCCAATTTGTAGGGATGTGCAGCAGGCACATCATTTCTTTTTGTTTTTATTTTAGTATTTGTTTACAAAAAAACCTTTGTTTTCAAGGGGTGGATTGTAAAGGATTCCCCCCCCCCCCCCCCTTTTAATTTTTTGCTGCATAACAGCTCAAAGAGCTATTAAAAAAAATAAAAAAATCAAAAAATCACTGCACATGCACAAAATGGCTGCTGCACATGTTCAGAACAGCTTCCCTTTCACAAAATGGTGCTGATGTTGCTGGTGCCATTTGTGGAAAGGTAAGTTTATTTGATCAGCAATTTTGCTATTACAACATATATTCATATACAAGTATTAAAATAAACCATCTTAAAACAACAATAATAAAATAATAAAATCCTAAATATTCCAAAATCCACCTAAATTTTAGTTTTGGGGAAAGAGTGTGTATGTGCAGAACAGACCCATGGGCATTTTGGGGATGCATTGTTTTTTAATTGTTCTATTTTTTATATTTTTTGGTGGGGGGGAGGTAAAACAAAAACAGATGCTTTTATCTTTCACCATTTTCATTGCCATGACCTGTTGTTTTAAATTTTAATTGCTAATATGAAATGGCCAACATTTGTTTTAGTAATTAAACAAAATGAGAACAAATTGCACACCCCTATGATTTAGTCATCTCCTGTATTGATTTAGCAGCCTCCTGTCCTAATTTTGAAGCTTTGTGTACCAATTAGTGGCCTCCCATACTGATTTGTGAACTCCTGTACTGAATTACTAGTTTTCCTTTACCAAAATCAGTAAACAAAACAAAACAATCGGTGACTCAGGGTGATTTCAGATGTGACAGGGCCGATTGGCCCTGGCACGGAAACAACCCTTTGATTTCCCTCCGAGGCCACTGCGTCACGGACTAACAGAGGTGGTGGCCGATCCCGGCGGGGAATCTGGGGAGGGGGTGGGGCCGCGCAGCGCAATGCATGGCCACACAATTCTGCCCCCCAACACTCCCCCAGCAGCCCACCCTCCCGGAGACATGCGGGCGCTGTGGCCAATCTGGCTGCTGCGCCCGCCTGCCCCGGGATTTAACCATGGTCCGGAATCGGCGGTGAGCACGGCCGCCGATTCCGGGCTGTGGTTAGCGGCCAGACGTAACGTTGACATGCTCAACCACTGCGAGGAGGGCCGGAAGCATGGTAAATCTGATTATTCACATCTGGCGTAACAGTTACCAGAGGTGCCGAGATGACGCTCCCCATTTGGGAACTGACCGTGGTTGAGCGTGATCTCATAACGTCTGAAAATACCCTCAGTAATGGTAATACTTGCTTTTCAGGTAACTGACAGTACTCAGGTACCAATCAGACACTTGTCAGGCAACTGGGAATTATGGGTCTGATTCGTGAGCAGCAAATGTGTTACCTGTTTCATCTCTACTTATGCTGCTTTTACACATGACAAAAATGGGTTCTTATAAGTGCTCGAGATTATACTGAGTGTTATAAATTGAACGGCCCCAAGCTGGTGACCGGAGGGCGCGGGCTATAAATTACTGAAATAAATAAAATAAATAAATGCTGTAGTTTTGTAATGTATGAATGCACTATTCCCCTTTTATACAATGAGATCTAGCAGTCTTCTAATATCCACCAGATGTGACTCTTACAAGGCTGTGATATCTCACTGCATAAAAGGGGAATAGTGCATTCACACATTACAAAACTCCAGCATTATAACACCAGGTATAATCTCGGGCACTTATAAGAACCCTTTTTTGTAATTTTATTTATTTATTTATTTATTTATTTATTTATTTGTTGAATTTTTATCCTGCACCCTCCTGCTAATAGCAGTTTGGGGCTTTTAACAAATTCATAAAATAAACAATATAAAATACAATAAAAATATAAACACAGCAATAAAACTCAAAATGGGGTGCCACCGAATACAAAACAAAACTCTTTCCCTAACCATCAACCCCCCACCCTACCCATCTCCGTCACCAAAAGCCTGGTGGAACAGCCAGGTCTTACACAAATGTTGGAAGGAGGAGAGATTCAGGGCCACCCGGGCCTCTGCTGGAAGGGAGTTCGACAGCCTTGGTGCAGTCACCAAGAATGCCCTCTCCATATTCGCTCCCTAGGAGACTTAGGGGACTTTGATAAAGGCTCCCCCGGTAGACTGCAAGGGCCAATCCAGAGCCCGGGGGAGTGAGGCAGTCCCACAAATAGATAGGTAAGCACCAACACCTTGAATTGGGCCCAGAAGACTGTAGGCAGCCAGTGCAGAAAATAGATCACTGGTGTAATGTGCTCATAGCGACCCGTCCCCGTGAGGAAGAGGGCCAACTTGTTCTGCACCAGCTGCAGCCTCCGAACTGTCACCACAGATAGCCCCACATAAAGCGCGTTACAATAGTCTAGCTTTAAGGTGATGAAAGCCTCAAGTCATGTGTAAAAGTGTACTGACCGTCTTCCTTATTTATCACTCCTTTGATTCTTTGTAAAGGGTTCTGTACCAGGTTTGAATGTGGGTGGAATCACTGCTGTATTAGATGTTGTGCGCACAATTCCCAACTATTACATCCTGCATTATCTCACATTGGGCAGCCTTGTTTGAAAGGGTTATTTCCCTCCCCTTTCCCCAACTCACTGCTTGCTTGTTTTGCTGGCTTTGTGTAGCAACGCCAGCCTCTCCTCCTTCCTTTCAAGGCATTAGAGCAAGGCAAGGCTCATGGATTTTTTTTTTAAAAAGCAACTTTGTGATCCCTCCTCTACCACCGTGTCAATTTAATTTGAACCAATTTGACAACCCCTGACACAAACAGACGATTGGAGACCACAATGATAGTACAACATCCTCCTCTTGTTAAGACTCCTTCACCTGCTGTTGCTGCTTTCTGTAATTACCCTAGATCAAGAGACCAATTGTAAATGTGTTAAGTTTTGCTGACAACACAAAACTGAGGAAGAAGCAAGAACTCAGGAGCAAGAGACAAGGAAAATACAACAAGATTTGCTGGCTCTTTGAGCTGTTATGCAGCAAATGAAATTCAGTATTGACAAACACACAATAATGCGATTGGAATGAGGAAGAGAGAGAACGGTAACACTAAAAGGCAAAGAAAACGCACAAAACAAAAATTCTTGCCACCTAAGGGAATAGACATTAACATTTCTACCCACACAGGGGTCCATAGGTAGACTTGTCCTATGGAGGGGGAGACATTGACCCCCCTATGAAGGTGAGATAGCCATCCTTGTAGGCAATGTGATCCCCTATGTAGGAGGTTTGGATGCCTACATAGGGGACATGGCCACTGATGTAACAGGTTCGGCCACCATAACCCTACTATGAGCCATCACTCACCAGCATTTTTGAAATATGGTGAAAATGAATGTGCAGCCAGCATGCTGACTTCACATCCTGGAAGGTGGGGGGAAGCTCACAACCCTAACCCTCCCCTGTGAGGATTGGAACCTCGGTGGGCAGTCTTCTATCAGAGGTCCCACCATGCCCCAGGGTGGGACAAGGAGGTGGTCATACATGCGGGCATGAGCCCTGCCTCACCCACCATTCCTCAGCCCACCCACATTACCTCCCCTCCCCATGCCATAGCTCCACAGGGATGGCGACCATGCCCACAATGGGTCAAGGAAGCAGGGGACCAGCCATTAGGGGCCTTTAATCGAATCCAGGCAGCAATACCCCACATTGGCCAATGCTGCTACATGCTGCGTTGTTGGCCTTCCCTGGCAGATGCAGTGTGTAGCAGCTGTCTGTCTGTCCAATGCTAGGACAGGGGTGAACATCTGGTAGCTGCCCACCATGCGATGTGCTGCACAAGGAAAGACTTGTGGGGTAAGCCTGCCCAACGTGAGGTAAAGCTGCCCAAATAGGGTTAGCGTCTCCTGTGGCTTCACACGTGACATTGCAGGGACATTTTATATCATTTATTTATTTATTTATTATCTGGATTTTTACCCCGCCCCTCCTGAGAACAGCTCAGGGTTGCTTCCAACAATAAAAATACATATAATATATAACCATTTAAAACACATCAAAAATACAATTCCAGGTATTAAAACAGAGCCTGGGAAACATTAAAACAATAAATAGGGTAGGGGAGATAAAAACCCTCTAACCCCCCTCCCCAAAGGCCTGGGCGAGCAGCCAGGTTTTACAGCTTCGCTGGAATGTCAACAAGCTTGGCGCCAGGTGAGCTTCCTCTGGAAGGGAGTTCCAAAGGCACGGTGCGGCCACTGACAATGGCCTCTCCATTGTTGACCCCCACTTAACGTGGGGGACCTCCAGGAAGGCACCCCCGGCAGACCGAAGGAGCCACTCTGGAGTGCGGAGGATGAGGCGGTCCCTGAGGATCCAAATGGATCCAATTTTTGGTCCATTTGTGGCACTTTGACAAAAGTGGATTTATTTATTCATTTATTTATTTATTTGGGTTTATAACCCACCCTTCCCTTAAAAAGGCTCAAGGAGTCTTACAAAAGAGAATATATAAAAACATATAAATAGATGTTAAAAATAAACATTAAAATACAAACATAACCCCGAAACTTCAAAACCTCTCACAACCCCCACCCAAAACCACTTCCCTATTTGCCCCATTCATCCTCCCTTGCACCCCTTCCCTCTCCCAAACCCTCCAACAACCCTCCCCCCTCCAATTCAATCCCCGTTGCCAAAGCCCGACAGAACAGAACGGTCCTGCAATGCCTCATGAAGACCTCCAGGCTTGAACACAGGTGGACCGCCTGCGGGAGGGAGTTCCACAGCAATGGTGTGATGTCCGAGAATGCCCTCCTCATAGTTGAGACCCAGAGAAAAAATGAAGTCTCCAGGAGGGCGACCCCAACCAACCGCAGCGGCCACGACAGAATATGGGGAGCCTAATTAGTCGACTTTTACACGTGTAAAAAATGGATTCTTATCAGTACTCGAGATGATAACAGGTATTATAAATTTATTTTTATTTTATTAATTACATTTATTAACTGGCCCCTCATACCCATGGCATCTCAGGGCGGCTTACAGCACAAGATAACAGCAATTTGAAACAACAATCAGTACCACAGTTAAAACACCTAAAAATCACCTAAACAGCCCCCCCTTTAATACCCCCCTCCCCTCCTCCGAAGGCCTGGGAGAACAGCCAATTCTTGCAGACCCGGCAGAAGGCCAACAGACTCAGGACCAGACGGGCTTCCTTCAGGAAGGAATTCCATAGTCTCAGCCTGGCCACTGAGAACGCCCTCTCCATTGCGGCCACCCCCAGCAGACCGAAGGGGCCACTCTGGGGTGTGGAAGGTGAGGTGGTCCCTGAGATATCCGGGGCCAAGACCATGTAGGGCTATATAGGTCAAAAACCAAGACCTTGAATCTGGCTCGGTACGTAATAGGCAGCCAGTGCAGCGAGCGGAGCATGGGAGTAATATACTGGAGTTTTGTTACACTATTCCCGTTTTATGTAGTGAGATCTTGCAGCCTTGTCACATCTGGTGGGTCTTACAAGACTGCAAGGTCTCACTGCACAAACAGCGAATAGTGCATTCACACATGAAAGAACTCCAGTATGTATAAAGCCTGGGGTAGAAAATTGTTTTATAAATAGAAAGAAAGAAAGAAAGAAAGAAAGAAAGAAAGAAAAGAAAGAAAGAAAGAAAGCAGCCTGACTTAATCCCAGTTATACAGTCCTCTTGATTAAAGAGCCCAACTGTCTAGAGAGACTAGGGATGGATGCAGAGGAGCTTTCAGGGTGATTTGGCCATTCTACACTTCAAGCTAGAGAAACTCATGTCTTTAGCATCAGTGGTTTCCTAACTGAATCCTTGATGTGTTGTCCAAGAGAGTGACGTTCACACATCAATGACTCTGCCGCTTGAAACTGGACCACTTACCCTGCCATCATTTGAACTGTCCAGAGGAAATGGCAGCAGCAACAGCACTTCTGAAGAGTTCACGACAAGGGCTGGGTTCATCTGAACTTGCCCGCAAGCTGTGAGAGACAGATATCTGGGACAGAGTAAAAATTTGTCCATTGTCTTTCTCATTTCGACTCACGTAGGGAGGTGAGGGAGTCATTCCCCCAGAAGTGAGGAAAGAAAGTCAATCAGCTGGCTTCCTACTGACTGTCGAAAGAGGTTATTGCGGCCTTTTGGTTATTACTTTGACTATTAGTTAATTTCAGCAGCGGGGAGGCCATTAACTGACCAGCTAGATTTCCTGCCCAGCATCTGCTAACCAATGAGCTGTAATTTGGGCAATAAAAATGAAATTGTATCTGGACAATAAAGCATCCTTTGGCTTCTAAAACCATGAAGGGAAAGAATCTTTCATTTTTTTTAAAGCTATACACCATCATATTTGATTTTTTCCTGTAAGACTTTTGGGGGAGGGAGAACATCATCTAGTGACAGCAGGTTGAATTTTGAAATGGGAGTCCTCAGTTAAAATATTGTTTTCATTGAGTAACCATGGGGAAGCCTTTTTGCACATCAACTATGCAGCTATTCCGTGAGGCATTGGTTTTGGCAGTGAACATCATCAGATTTTGAAGTGGGAGTCCTCAGCTAAAATGTTGTTTTCATTGAGTAACCGTGGGGAAGACTTTTTGTACATTAACTTTGTGGCTAGTCCATGAGGCACTGGGAACAGGCTTTAGTAGATTATTGGTTCCCCACCATAAGTTTAGTCATTAATACTAGGGGTGGGACTCGAGGCGAACTATTGGTTACCGGTTTTATCGGTATCGGATTAATCCGATATCGGTATATCGGTTTTTTAACGTTGGTGATTTCTCGGTTCTTTAACACTATAGCCATTGTTAAATGGCATCGATGTTAAAAATCCGAGACAAACCGGCAATGTTAAAAAAACGATATACTGATACCAACAATTATCGGTATTATCGGATTAATCTGATATTGAAAATTATCGGTATTATCGGATTAATCCGATACTGATAGTCCCACCCCTAGTTAATACCATTGCCAAAGTCACTACAGTCTTATCAAAATGGTGAATAAAAAAGGTTTCCATCCATTTTAGAGCTGAAATGAGTACCCGCAAAAATGGGTATACCTCTCGAATTTCTGGTATCTGAACTGAACAAAAAATATTGAGAACTGTTTGATGCCTGAGCTGGTTTTCTATCAGGTACCCAGAATACTGAAACACAGAAATGCTGACAAGCCAGTAAACCAAAATACCAATTTCATACCAATTGCAGGATTTAGTATTATTTCAGTATTTGGGGTGTTTGATAAATCAGTGACTAGGCCTGCAGTGAGCAAGTGCAGCAAATGCTGTTTCCGTCAGAAACAGGTCATTCACCTTCATTTGTGCAAAGAAGAAATTTTATCAGCTTTCTTGATATTCTTTGTTGACTTTTGATAGTTGAACACAACGTGAGCTGAGCTGCTACCAACTATGCTTAGCAGCTTATGCTTTGTTACCAGCTAAGTGACACAAAAGTGCTGGAAACTGACACAAAAATGCTGGAAACCGACACAAAAGGACAGTCTCCAGAAGTCCCAGAAAGTACTGAAAATTCCTGGAAAGTGCCAGAAAGTGATGAAAATTATGGAAAATAGCTTGTGCTGATCTCACAAAGGCAGGAACATGGAATCACTAATCAGTGGGGAAATACCAATAAAGGGTCTCAAGTGTTCCCAAAAGGTAGGTATTTATACTATTTTCTTATGGGAATGGAATACTTTCTCCCATCTCAGTTCACATCACTGAAATGTCAGTTTTTCAAGTACTCAAATGGTATTTGGTTGCAGATTCAGAACCAGGTACTTGTTTCAGCTCTAATTCTTTGTTATTCCAACCAGACACTCCCAATAGCTATCTCATGATGAGTGAGTGCAGTCCCTTGATGGATTTGCTTCAGGTGAACTCCAATAGCTGGCAGGGAGAAATAGGGTAAGAACTATCTATTGGCAACAGAAGAAGTGATTATGTAGACTAGTACTTAGGTTGTACTTACATGTTCCATCCACCAAAAGGTATTTATCTAATACTTACGTTGCACTTACACATTCCATCCAACTAAGCGACTTCTGTTTATATGGTCTACTTATACATTCTGTCTAAATAAGGTATTTATGTCAGTCTAGTGTCTGTATCATACAGTGCATTCGAGCTAAAAAAGATTGCCCTTTCATATCTGTGGAGATGATGCACATTTTTGGAAGAGTATGTGAAAATCTGATGAATTTTCATGACAAATCTCTGTGAATCTGTTGTTTTGTTTATTCCATTTTGGAATAAAGAGACCTTACAGACAAGAGGCCTTAGAGACAAGGCCTCTACTCCCTCTCTCTCTCCCTCTGTTCAAGCTCGTCTCATCAACTGTCTCTCTGACATCTCTACCTGGATGTCTCAACGTCAACTCAAACTCAACATGGCTAAAACTGAACTCCTTATCTTCCCCCCTCATCCTTCCTCTCCTTCCTCACTGTCAATAATTATTGATGGAGTCACCATCCTGCCTGTCCCCCAAGCCCGTAGCCTAGGCTTCATCTTTGACTCAACCCTTTCTTTTAAACCCTACATTGACTCTGTTGCTAAATCCTGTCGCTTCTCCCTCCATAACATTGCTAAGATTCGCCCTTTTCTCTCTGTCTCGTCTGCCAAAACTCTTGTTCATGCTCTGGTCATCTCTCGCCTCGATTACTGTATCCTCCTTCTCACTGGCCTTCCCTGGTCTCACCTTTCTCCCCTCATCTCTGTCCAAAACTCTGCTGCCAGGGTCATCTACCTCGCCAGTCGCTTCGACCATGTGCAGCCCCTCCTCTCTTCGCTTCACTGGCTTCCCCTTCCTGAACGAATCCTGCACAGCTCCTAGTCTTTACCTATAAAGCTCTTCACAACCTCGCTCCCCCCACCTCTCTGCACTTATCGCCCTCCATACTCCAGCCCGTGCACTTCGCTCCTCCTCTGTCCCTTCTCTCACCCTTCCATGCCTTCCCTGCTACCCTAAGCGCCTTCTTTCCTTCTCACTTGCTGCCCCCCATGCCTGGAACTCCCTCCCTGTCCACATCCGCCTTGCCCCCTCCCTTCATACCTTCAAATCTCTCCTTAAAACTCACCTCTTTCGCTCTGCTCTGTCTGACTCTTTATCCTGCTGAGCCACTATTCCTATACCTATGGTCTGTTTACCCTTATCCTTGCCACATGGACCTGCCTGCTGTCATTCTCATCGTAACCAAGCCAAGTACTTGCACTTGAGACGTCGCATCTTCATGAATGTTAGACCCCTGGTCTCTCCCTCTGTTCCCCTTCCTATGTCTCTCCCCCAGCTCCTGTCTCAGATTGTAAGCCCTAGGGGCAGGGACAGTGTCTATTTTATTACTTTGTAAAGTGCCAGGTACACTGCTGGTGCTATATAAATGTTTGTTAATAATAAATAATAATAATAAATAAGCAAGTTTGCTTTGAGTTTTGCTTTGAGAATTCCCTGATAGACCTGAAATTGATAGCTCATTTGCTAGCTGTAGGTAATACTTGCATTTTCAAGTAGTCTATTGAATGTCCGAATGGTACCCAGGTACCAAGTCAGGCAACCGATAATCTGAAAATACCAAGTATTACATTGCCAACTTACCGATTTACCAATTTACTGATCGGCACTGATTTGTAAAACAGGAAATTGTTACAGGAATTGAGATAAAAAGTCAAAAAATCAGGATGGAAAGTCAAAAAATCAATACCAGAAGTTGAGATATTGGTACCGGAAGTCAGAAAATCAGTATAAAATGATAAATCAGTATGCTGAGTAGTTTGTCAGGCACTAGTTGAGTACCAATACATACCCAATGTTTCCTGGGTGGACTGAACCAAGTACCACCATTTTGACACATGTTGGTGGGTATTTTTTCAGGCTTAGTACCTTACTAGATCATTAACCACCATCTAGCTGAAAACACCACTAGAATATGGTGTCCAGTTCTGGTAAGACCAGTTGGAGAAAGTGCAGGGATAAACAACAGAATGATTTTTAAAAATTCAACTACAAAACCTTTCAGTGAGAGAATTAAGAACTTCACTGTAATGAATTAAGAGACGACTTAGTTACATTGCATAAGAACCCTCACAGAGAGAAGTAATTGGGTGTGAATGGTCTCTTTCATTTACCAGAGGAAAGAACAACAAGAACCATCAGCTAGAAATTAAAGCTGGAAATATCAAAATTAGAAATAAAGCACTCATTTCTAGGAGTGAGGGTGATAACTGTTGCATCAGACCGCTAAAGGCAGGGGTGGATTTTCCATCACACACCATCTTCTAATCCTGACCAGACATCCTTCTAAAAGAAGCTAATGGGTGTGATAAAGTAATAGCTGGAAGAAATTGAATTGGTCTGGCCAGAGCAGATAAACTCGGGTTCTTTCTGACCTCCAAATCTATGACCTATCCTTCCTACCCTGAGCTGAGCCTGATCCTATTCTCATAGTAGCTTTACATAGATGGAGCTCTTCCATTACACCAGGGTGTAAGAATGAGAACCAGCCTTTTTTATTATTTTTTTGTATCAAAGGAAATTGGAACTTGGACTCAATTTACAACATCGACCAGCTAGCAGATTCAGTTTTGCATTGCAATATGGTGAATGTCCATCTGGCTATAGTTATAGATATTATATTAGCTGCACATAATATGGGAGGGGGTAAAAACACACACAGAGCGGGGATAATTTACATTTCCTGATTGGAAGCCAAGGATTATTCATCATCACTCTGCACATCCCTTATAAAGATGATAAATGAACGTATATTAGCTGGAACCCTAAACAAAACAAAAAAATCGTCCTTTTTTTTTTTCTCCCTAAAATGTTTTGCACAGCTGCATTTCCGTTGTAATTAGTTTACCTTTTTAAAAAAAATAATAATCTAATCCCGTTAAGCAGCCATCACAATGAGAAAAAGGTGATTGCCAGGCTGTTAACAGCAAGGGGGGGAAGGGGGGGAGAAAGAGAGGGGGGGGAGGAAATCGACAATATCCTCCCCCACCCTTTTCTCCAATGTTTAGCACCAGAAATAAAATAATAATAATAATAATAATAATAATAATAATAATAATAATAAAGAAAAAATCCAGGTAATTATGCAAGTTTAATATATGACTAAAAATCTGTCACATGGCATTGATGAGGCGATATGGTGAAATAATGTTCTCCACTGGGAAGAGCCTAGCCTGACGGAACCAGGACCAAACTAAAGGAACTTCCTCCATAAAAGCATGCTGAGAAGTTCCAGTCAAGCTCAGGTTGGAAGTGAGGTGTGGTGACTTACCAACAGCGGAGTGTTGCATCTCCTCCCTGGTCCAGTCCCAATAGGAAAGTTAGAGCAGCTCGGAAATTGGTCTAACGTACGATCAGGTGCATTTGTTGCCTTTGATACTCTTCCCAGGGGTGATAAACAGACATCATGCTCGACTGTTTTTGGCAGCCATGACTGCCTGTCTGTCATGGCCCCAGGTCCCTGCCTGTCATGTCAGGGGCGGGGCTCTGGCTACAGGGTGGGGGTGGAGCCAGCTGGTCACGTGGCACTCCATGCCTGCCCTCCCTGGCAACGGGGATGTCTGTTCCCATTACTGGAGCTGTCCCCGCCAGGGGTAGACCTCTCCACCCTTGAGCAGGAGGATGGCAGGGCTGTCACATCTGTGAGTACCCCAAGCATATACTTACAATTAAAGCTGAAATGAATATTTGTGCAAATGAATCAATCCATCAAATTTGCGCTATTCAACGAAGAAATAGATGAAGCAGATAATGACTACTTGGGTTTTGTTTAGGTTTTGTTGGATACCTGTTTCAGATACTGCTTGATATTCTTCAAGCAATCACACCAGCCAGAGAACAGACATAAGAATGTAAGAAGTGCCACAGTGAGTCATACATTAAACAGTGAGTCATACATTAGGTCCATTAAACCCAGTATCCTGTCTCCAACAGGGGTGAGAGGGGAACAAGTGTTCCTGTTCCGAAGGGAAATATTGACCTATCAGAAGTGTTTGCAAGTGTCCATTGGTACTTTGTCAGTTTCCAGTGATTCCACACTTCCATTATTTTTTCATCATTTTCAACACTTTTCAGGTTGCTGTTTTTTGTGTCACTTTCTGAGTCTTTCCAGGGCTTTTTGTCACTTTCTGGGACTTTTTGGTGACTTTTCAGGAATTTTACTACAGTTTTATATAACTTTTTATGACAATCTCCAGCACCTTCCTGGTGCTTAGCCTGCAAGTTTACATCTTCTCAGCCCCCAGGGGTGCATGAGAGGCACACACAGAGCTTGGCACTGGCCCATAGCAGCTCCGTTCAACTTGTGAAAAATAACAGAAACTAGCAAAAGCAGCATGAAAGCCGGTAATTTTCTACATCACACAAATCTTGGCAAATGCACTGCTTCCGATGAAGATGTTTGGTTTCAGATCTAGTGCCACAATGGCCATCCTGCATTGTTTTGGAGAAGTACCTTGTCACAAAGAGATACTGGACTATAGGTCTAACAAATACGTAAAGCTGAAGGTTAAAAAACATGTATGTAATGTTAAAACTGAGAACTGTAAACTCACTTCATGTAATCATGTAATGTAAAACTGAGAACTAGAAACTCAATACAAGCACCAGAGAGAGACAATGATATGCCCATGTGTATTCAGAAAGGCTAACACCTTTGGAGACACTAGACAGAAACCCCATTGACTTGCAAATAGAGCTCTTCTTTTGCCTACGTGACACAGAACACACAGAGTTCTCCAGGTGGGAAAAGTGAGACAAAGGAACTTGAAGACATATAAAAGGGGAGATTGTTGCTATCAAGAAGACAATTGTAATTCAATTCAACCTCTGACTGAGTTGAATCTTGGACTGCAGCTGGAAGGCATCAGCTCACCTGCCAGCCAGACTGCTGAAACTATGGACTGAGAGAAAGAGCTTTGATTGTAACCAATTTAAGATTGGCGTCCAGCCGCCTTACATCGCTGGCTGAGGAAGGAACTTTATAGGGTAAGATTTTAAATAGGGATGCTCGCAATACAATTTAGGAATGTGTTATTTTTTTTGCTTTATTAACCGCTCTGTGTCAAACTATCTTTGCTTGTGTAATCAATAAACTTTCTTATTTACTAAGAAAGGGTGAAAACAGACATGACGCTAACCACCCTTTAACCACACTTGGTGGTCATTTATGCATGTTTCAGGGCTGCATAGGGCACCAATCCAGCCCTGCAACATGCATAAATGGGTGATTTCAGACGTGACGAGATCACGCTGAACCACACTGAACCACGGTGAACCCCGCGGCGGGGCGAAAGGCCCCTGAACGTCTGTTCAGCGCGCGCCAGATGTTGGCCACGCTGAATCAGCACATGGGGTCAATTTGAACCACGCTTCCCGGGCTAGCCGGGGGAAGGTCCCGGGAAGCGTGGTCAAATGGACCGCGGGCCGTGGCGACCAAAAAGTAACGTCTGGCCGCGTGCCACGGCCCGGGATCCCCGGCGGGATCCCGGGCCGTGGCACGATCGGCCAGACGCGGCGGCCGCATTGGCCCCGCCGCCCGCCCGTCTCCTCGGAGGGCGGGCGGCGGGGTGCGTGGAGGGGGCGGGGCCGTGCGGCCGCACGTTGCGCCGCGCGGCCCCGGCCCCTCCCACTTTCCCCGCCGGGATCCCCCCGGCACGTCTGTTGGGCCGTGCAGGGGTGACCCCGGCGGGGAACGAAGACATTGCTTTCGGTACGGGGCCAAAGGGCCCCGTAACGTCTGAAAGTACCCAATGACCATCAAGGGTGGTTAAAGGGTGGTTAGCATCATGTCTGTTTTCACCCAAAGTGTCCGTTGTCTAGCACTGGAGACATAATCTGAGTACTTGTGCTTTCAAGCACTGGCGAACCCAGAGAGAGTCAATGTGTAAACGGGAAGTTTCTGGAAAGTTGGGAGACAACCGGATTATTTATCCCACTTGCAGAGAGAGAACTGGTTCAGGTGGGCTGCAAGCGAGGGAAATTGAGTCACCCAACCCAGGAAAGTGGGGTAGTGGACCTCCAAAACCGTGACATCCCTAACAGGGCATAATGCAGGGATCCATTCCCTGCCATTCACTCCCACATCTCAACAGAGGTTACATCCCACCAACTTACTTGGCTAATAGCCATTTGCCCCAGCACCCCCAAAAGACGACAAGCACACATTAATGGATTTTAAAAGGCCACACTCCTTATTCAAATTATAATTGTCAGAGGATGGGATTACATCTGGGGTCCTTAAACAACTTGATTAACTATTATAAAGAGTGACCTGATGTTCCCCCAGTACAACCCTATTCCTATTTAACTATGCTAGGTCACTCTCACGCCATTGTCTGGCTGGTTGAGAAGGCATCATATCCTTGTAACAATCTGAAGTAGGAGAGGAGGCGATTGCCCACCTGGACTGCTCCTGTCCTAAGATAGATTGCTCAACTCTCTCTCCTGGGCCGAGCGAGGGGGGGGGGGAATGGCCGTCCCTGCCACCATTTGCCCCGTCTATCAAGAAAACATCTTCCATAATCTTCTACTAATAACTTTGACATTCTAACTGGACCTTTGCCACAAGAAAATGCCAGTTTATGCTTGACTGGTTTCACTCCCATGACACCCCCACCTCCCCAACTTAACTGCTGTGCTAACTTTTCCTTTAGTACTCTCAGGTACATTTGGACACCAGTTTCTGAGAGGTGAACCCCATCATCCCAATAAAGTTCGGGTCTCATGAAATGGATCTCGCTATGTGATATGTAGTCCGTGCCCCTTTCTATGACTAATCTGCCCACTTCCTTGTTAATCTTCTTTCTTAATCTATCTACCTACCCTGGTGATACTGCATTGCACCATTTGATCTGCTCAATTATGTGTGTCCAGATGAATCTGGTCTGTGGAAGAATCCTACTAAGAAGAATCCCTCTTTATTCTAACTAATAACTGCAAACCAGAGTCTCTTGGTAAATTGTTTCCCCCTAGGTGACCTACGATAACATTGGGATTCCGGGCCACCCCAGCTGAATGGAGTAGTGGCATAAGCTGCTCCAGTACATGCCCCTTCTGGCCCTCCAAACAATTTTGACTGAGTCGCTAAGTCTCAGCTGGGTGCCCCAGTGGGATCTTTGTGCCGCCTTGGTGTCCCAGAGGACAAGGTTGTGGCCAACTATCCAAAACAGTGTTTGCAGCCCGGTGGCCAGCAGACTTGGAATACGAACAGAAAAGAACAGAATTAGTGAACGAGTCTGCACTAATAACTTACAGGTTAAGGGGGGAAATGTAGTAGTGGAATGCGGTGAATCACCATCTGCAATGTTATGAATCCAGACCTCAGGGAGGCCGGCTGCTGATACCAGGCTTGCTGCCCCTGTGCAAAATGAACGGGTTCTGAATTGTTCATGTGGCAAATCTAACTGCCTCATGAAAGACCACAATAAACTGGTGTCTGGTCAGGGAGGAGCCATCTGCATGGATCAACAGCTGGCCCCAGGCTGTGGGATGGATCTCAAAGTACCTGCCCAGAGCTGTGGGAGGACCCAATCAGGCGTAGCGTCACAACCCACCTCACTCCCCGTTGGTCGATTTTCAAATAGCGCAGAAGGATACACAAGGAATCTCCCCGCAGCTGGGTGTCTTTGAACCTGACTGCTCTGCAGGACTGGGAGCTCCAGGACTCGGACGCCAGTTTGCTTACCCTGACTGCTCCATAGAATGTGAGCTTGAAGGCCGCTCCGAACTGACAGACCTCACAAGCCCCCAAACAAACCTGGATGAGTTTGTTGTCCAGTTGGCCCAGGACATTTGGGGAAATGGGGAGCCTGGAGTTCTTCCTTCTGCCACGATCATGGGACCAACTTTCTATAAGACGGTGGATGAAGAAATGCTGTCCGGGGAAGGGTGCCCCACCAAGTTATGAAAAAATGTAAGTGAAGAAAGCTTACTGGCAATAGTGCCCGGAGCGAAGCCCCATTGGCAAAGGGATAGTGAGAACTGAATAGCCTGGTGTTCAGGGATGGGGAAGTCAGTGTCTCATCCTTGTCTTTTCCTAAATTCCTGGATTTCCAGAAAAACCCTTGGGCTTTTCTGGAAAGCATGTGTGCTGCTGGCCGAGGAACCCTGCACCATCTGATACACAGCTAGTATCCAAGGCTCCATACATCCGGCAGCATAACCTCCAGCTCCTCGTATGCCTCTGGCACCAACAGGTAAAAACGGTCCATCTGAAGATAAGACCGTGCATCAGCTATACCATTGTTAACTCTGAGCATGTGCTTGGAGGTAAAGAGGATCTTAAAGTTTAGGCACTGCAGGATGAACTTTCTGACCAACCGCATTACTGTAGTGGATTTGGAGGACATTGAGTTTATAACGTGAACTACCGTTAGGTTGTCACACCAGAATACCACCGCCTGGTTGGCAAAGGAGTCGGCCCGCAGGTGGACTGCGAGTACTATGGGGAAAAACTTAAGAAATGTCAGGTCTCTGGTAACTCCCTCCTCCGCCTATTCGGGCAGCCAAGCGCAACTTCAAGCTCCACTTCAAGCAGAAGTTTCTACCTCCAGAAACTGATGCCGTTGTAGTTATCTAGAAAATGGTGCCAAGTCTCCAGGTCCTCCCTCATGTCCTTCATGACCCAAACATGGTAATGTTGTGGTAATCACCCTGCATGCGAAATTTAGGAACTCCAGTAACGACTGTAGTTGTCTGACTGTGATCTTCTTTGCAAACGTGCATGTCCCTAATGCTGCTCTCAAGGCCACTAGTTTGTCTTCACGAAGACCGGGTAACCCCATGACAGTGTCCAGCTCTATCCTGAGGAAGGTTAGCATGTTAAAAGGGCCAACATTTTTTTCAGGGACCAGCAGGGACACCAAGCTTGCTTGCTATCACCTGGAACGTGCAAAGCAAGTGCTCGCACTCATTGGTCCCTGTTCTACCCAAGAACAAACAATCATTGATATAATGGATGAAATTTCAAGACTGTGTTCTGTGCTGGACCACCCAGTCAAGCAGTGAGCTGAACTTCTCAAAGGCAGCGCACAAAATTGAGCAACCCATGAGCATTGCCTTGTCATAGTAAAGGTTTCCTTGAAACAGAAATCCCAGGAGCTCCAAGTCATCCAGGTGGACCGGCAGCAGGTGAAATGTCAACGTTATGTCGCATTTCACCAGCAATGCACCTCAGCCAAATTCCTTGGCTAGTTCAGCCTCCATGCAAAGGATGCATACCACATGAAGCAGAGCTTGTCTGGTATAGTGTCATTGACTGATTTCCCCCTAGGGTAGGAGAGATGATGTATTAGGAGGAATTATCCTGGAGCCTTTTCAGGCATGATTCCCAGGAGGATACATGGAGATTGACAAAAGGTGGGGAAGGAAATGGGCCCTCAATCCATCCTTTGGTGTTTTCTTTTTGACGCTTGGACAGGACCAGGTGTTCGTGGCCTGCCATTGATTTCAGATTTGCCACCCACTGGCAGAACTTTACTCCGTGTTATGGTATCCTAAATCTGCTCCTGAAACCTGCTACCACATAGCTCAAAGCTACCCTTTTGTGACATGAGAATTTCACAATGGTAACAGGCATGCCAGAAATGGCATGAGGAGCACGTACAAATTACTGATCCATTGTACTCCAAGTAGATCAGGACCTCTGAGGGGGCCCGGCACCCATCCGACTGAAAGGGGTCATTCATGGGCGTCACCTTCCCCCCTTGACTAAGGTGAGGCCGCAGTCTGATTACAGAGTGTTGGCTGCATTGTTCATGCTTTCCAACCATAGGTCTCATGCATAAACATTCCATCTCAACCCTGGGGTGAGGCATGGGAGGCAGGAAGGCGGACTGAGGCATGCGTTAAGCTTGGTGGCAAGTTGGGTGGGCAGACAGGCAGTGTGGCATGGGACGCAGTAGGGAAGGCAGGCTGGAAAATTGGCAGGAGGGCACTCAGATAGACTAGCAAAGACTGTGCACAGAGAGAGAGAGAGAGAGAGCCAGTCAGCGTCACATAGGTGGGCCGAGATCTTTTAGCCATAGGCCGGCTGGCAGGCTTACAGTTTGTTTCCCAATGCCATCCTGCATCATGAGGACAGTCAGATAAGGCGGCCGAGACCGTCTAGTATGAAAGAGAGAGAAGGGGGGTAGGGCGGGTGATGGGTTGGTGCTGGTGGTGGGTGATGGACTGGTGGCGGGTGACCTCCTGGTTTATGGACTGGTGGTGGTTGTCTGGCTGATAGGACCTGCACCAAATGCTCCAAAGCCTACATTCTGTGGAGGAATGCCTCTACAAGAGCCTGCATGTAAATCTATGGGGCCACTCTGGGCTGCCAGGCTGAGGGTTGGGTCTCAGTTGGCCTGGGCTGGGCTGGCAGCCTGTGGCTGGTTCTCGGCCGAGGCTGTTCAGGGCTGGCAGACCACAGGTCTGCTCGGGCATCACCAATCTGGGCTCTCGTCTCTAAACTGAGAAGGGGAACGATGGTGCCACCCACCCTGCTGAACCTGGGGTGGCGACTGAACATCTGTCCCTCCCATCTTCATCAACCACTTCCCTGAGATGGTCATGTGCTGGTGATGGTCCAGGTGGTGGGACACAGCAAGATGGTGCATCACCACCTCACAAATACCCATCTTCTCCTGCAGGGACTGCATTACCGCATCAGACAGGTCTATGGCATGACCCAGGGTGTCCTCCTGCCCCCATCTCATCTCCTGGGTGCCCCCGCCCTTCTCAGCTGGGCCTTTGCCCTTCTTCTTTCTGCCCCCTTTAGCCATCTGTGCTGTACTGGGGAGTCCAGGTGGAGTGGGGGGCGTGAGGTGAGCCCAAACTACAAGGGCCAAACCGTCCCACACAGAGTAAGTTCCTGCTGCACATGCGGCCAGGGAGGGGGAGGGTTGTGATGGGCCACCAGTCACTTAGGTTCTCTGAAGCTAGAGAAGCCGGGAGGCTAATCTGCCACTCGGCTTTACCAAGGGATCGCCCTTTGACCTAACTATCTGGTAGTAGAATGTTTCTCAATGGTAACCCTAAATATTTTCTCCTTCAGTTTAAGCCCATGACCCGTAGTCCTATTTTCATGACCAGAAAGTAGGGGTGGGAATATCAGTTCTCCCGAGATCCGATATTGCCGGTATTTGGGTGTATCAGCTTAATCCGATAAATCCGATATTTACCTGTAAGGACCCGTTGTCTTCACATACCGGATACCGGATTTTTAACATTGGCCACGGTACCTGATTTTTTACATTGCGGCCATTGAAGTCAATAGCCGCAATGTAAAAAATCTGGGTCCTGGGGCTAGAGTGGCAGGCCTTCATTTGTCTTAGAAGGCCGATGCACTTTTGAGATAAAAGTGTGACATCATCAGCAAAGAAGAGGGACCCAACTACTCTGGAGGAAATGTTTGGTGGAAAGAATTTTGGTTCTTCCATGATAGGGATGACATCATTTATATAATAGTTGAAGAGAGCTGGGGTCAGCCCTGGAGTCTGATGTGTGTGTAGTAGGGCTGGGGCTCGGGAGGAGGACTGTGTGGGGGAAAGGACAGAGAGGTTGGTGGGCAGAGAATCTGTGGAGGGTTGGGTGGGGCAGGGGATCTGTGTGGGGGCAAAGAGGCTGTGTATGCGGGGGTTGAGCCCTGCTTGTGCAGGGGAAACTGGGAGATTTCTAATTCCTGACCACCCCATGGAGCAGGAGGGCTGTGTCAGGAGAGCAGTAGAACACCCCAAACCCAGCACTTCTCACGACTTTCCCCTGACCTCCCGCTCTCAGTTCCTCCATTCCTTCACACTCTTCTCTTTCTCTGCCCCACCTCCAAAGCTGACAGTTTTCTGCAATAAGAACATGGGGGAGGAAGGTAGGGAGGGGTGTTACAGGGGAGAGGATAGTGACAGTCTGGTGTGGTGGTGGCGGTTTCCATTTCTTGTCCCTGGGCCCATTGCACCTACGTCCTTGGGACTGATCCATGGCACACGTCCATGAACTTAATCCTCCCCTTTCTGAATGCACGCCCAACCCCTATGCAGCCCTCAGAGTCTGTACAAATTTTCCGTGTAGTCCCTGGGAGGGTAAAAATTCCCAACCCCTGCTTCAGATAGTTCAGGTGTCCCTGTGCTTCAGTGATTCCACAAAGCCAAATACTTGCAGATTAGTATTTCCATTAAATACCTAAGTAACTGCCTGTAAACTTGTTCAGTTATTTTCTTTTACGGGCCTGTAAAAGCATAAAATATAAATACATAAATAAATATTTATAATGCATGGATAGGAGCACTAAACACCAGCTGCAAACCAGACCAGAAAAATGAAATCAATCATACTGCGGCACGTCACCTGGCCCAAGTCATAATTAACAATACCGCATTTCCTCGCTAAGCTTATCGTGCCCTTGAAGAATTGAAGAAATCCGGCGCATTGACATGCGATATTGGGAGAGGAAATAGTACAAAAGAAGATTTTTGACAAATTCATGAATGATAAGCTTTGTCATGATCCAGTCTTGACGTTGTACCCACTGACATTCTGGAGCACTGACATGCCCACCTGTGCTCCTGCCTTTGCACAGCCATGTCCATTAAGAGATCTCCTAGACCTGACTTAACCACTTCCTTCTTCCTGTCTATCCCAAATTTTGCCACACTGCCCTGCTTCCTTGACTGTCAGGCTGTAAAGAAGGCCTAATGGAAGACCAGGAAGTTGGGTAGATCATCTGATCTGTTCCTCTTCTTCCTGTCTGTGTTCTCTTGATTTGAAGCCTTGTTACTGTGACTCTTTGTTCCACATCTTGCCCTGCTTTGCTTTGAACCGTGGACATCTGCTCTGATACCCGTGCCCTGCTCTGACCCTTTTACCTCGGTCCTGACTCCCCACTTGGGACCCATCCCCTATGTCTGCCCAGGTCCCAGACAACGGGTCCTTACAGGATCATCAACAGCTACTAACTACTAGGACAGGGCCTATTACTTTCAAATGCTTCCCCTCTGACTGTGCCTCTAAGGTGAGAGGCACCATGGGGAGGGGGAGGGAGAAGCAGCCTTTGAAGGTCAGAAGCCCTGGCTAGGACTGTTGCGTTGATGGGCTCTGTAGTGGTCCCAGCTAGGGTCTGTCAATTTCAAAGGCCAGCCAGCACTGGGCAGGGGCCGCCTTTGAAATTTAGAAGCCCCAACTAGGATGGACCTGGATGGGACCTGTCACTTTTAAAGGACAGAGGGTGCATTTGAGTAGCCCATCAGGTCTAACTGAGAAATTCCTGGCTGGGGACTGTCACTTTTAAAGGCCAGCCGATGCATTTGAGTAACTCATGACATTTTGTTTGGACATCAATGGTGCCCAAACAGGTCCAGGTTGGTTCAGGCACCCCAGATTTGTTGGGGACACCTGAATCTTTGGGTTCCCAGTTGCAGCTCGTCTTCATGGGTGCAGAAAAATGTATTGTCAGGGTGGATAGCTTAAAAAGGGACTGGATAAGTTCTTGGAGGAGAGGTCCATTAATGGCTATTAGCCAAGTCAGTTTGGGGAATGTAATCTCTTAGTGTTGGTGGCTGGAACAATCGAGAATGGATTGTCCATTGTGACCTGTTGGGTACTACTCCCAAGAGAAAGAGATTGGCCACTGTCGGAAACAGGATGCTGGACTTGATGGACCATTGGTCTGGCTGAGTATGGACCTTCTCATGTTCTTATGGATGAGCCAGAACAGTTGACAAGACAAACGTGTGCAGTTCTACCTGATTACCTGAAAATACCAGGTGACACCATTGCCGAATTGCATATTTATTGTTTTCCTGGTTAATAAAACACTACGGGTGTGCAGAAGGGACCTCATTCATTTTAAAAAAAATTTCATTTTTGTTTTTAAAAAATCCAATTGTTCTGGTTCTTTGTTAAAACCCCATTCATTTTCATAACATGCTTTGTATTAATAACTAATACATAAATAAATAAATAAATAAATAATTGTGCATGTGCAAATGGCTGCTAAACTGTTCTCCGCATGTGGGTACTTTTCCAAAATGGTGGCAGCAGCTAAGGATGGGTGAACAGAACTGAGTTCAAAAATCCAGTTCGGTTCGGTTTGGAAATTCGGTTCGGTTTGGAAGTTCGGTTCAGTCAACTGAACTATTCAAGCTCGGTACAAACTCCGAACTTCCGAACAAAGTTCGGAAATTTAAACCCCATTGAACTAAATAGAATATTATCTTTTAGGGATGGGCGAACAGAGCCGAATTTGGAAATTTGGTTCGGTTCGGAAATCGAGTTCGGTTCCGAAGTTCGGTTCAGTCGACCAAACCGAACTGGTCGAGTTCAGTCCGAACTCCGAACTTCCGAACCGCGTTTGCCCATCCCTAGCAGCAGTATTGCTGCCATTTTGGAAAAGGGCACCTAGTCTGCATATGTGCAGTGGCCATTATATATAGAGGATTGGAGCTGAAAGACCAAGGCAAAGTGTGGGTGCATGGAGCCTAAGTTGTAAGCGAGCACAGTATGCGAAGTCATACAACATGTTTACTGCTTACATGGTGTGGAAGTTAAGGCAGGAGCCTTAACACCCAATTTCTAGGTTTGTTAAAGTTTTCTTGGTATGAATCTGCTTTAACTAAGTTTGTAAAACCGTAGGTTTTTTGTTTATCTAATTTGTGTGTTTTTAAAAAAGTAGATTGAAAAAGTAATTAGTGATTTGATAGAAGTTGCTGAGACCGAGAGATTGTAGTAAAATGTAAGTTTTTGTTACTTTCCACACAGACCCCCACTCATGCTCCCTCAGCCTCCTGTCACCACAGAGCCCACCTTCCTGTTTCCTCAGCCCCCTCCCCCCAGATCCCCCTCTTGCTCCCTCAGCCCGCTCCCCCCAGAGACTGCCCTCCTGTTCCCTGCTCCCCCTCCCTGACAGAGTTCCCCCTCCTGCTTCCTCCCCCCTGAGTCCTGTCCTGATCCCTCCTCCCACAGAGTCCCGCTACTGCTCGCTTAGCCCACTCTCCCCACAGAGCCCATTTCTGCTCCCTT
>QEPC01008446.1:2644098-2655385 GCA_003113815.1 Sphenodon punctatus | reverse complement strand
TGGCAGAGGTGAGAGGGGCCGTGCCAGCAGAGTGGCAGGCATCAGTAGCAGCATGAGCCCATTACCACGCCCCAAACTACACAGGCCTGATTTTGGCAGTCAGGCTTCAGAGACTCCCAGCAGTGGCACTAGCTGGGGTGTGGTTCAGCGGCACCTCCTGCCAGCGTCGTCCACTGCCACGCAGGGCACTGGAGGGTCTGAAGTCCAGGAGGCTGTGGCTGCAGCAGAGACAGGTGCTCTGTGGTGCTTTGGGGTCAGATGTTCCTCAAGGGCCTACAATGTCCCCCATTGTTGAGGTGATCCCCAGCAGTCCAGGGCGGGTGGATCCCACCCCAACTGCTAGAAGCAGGGCCCGATCCCCGGGCAATAGCAGCAGCTATAGGGAGCACAGGGAGAGTGGCAGCGGCATGGTGGGCAGTCCATCAGCCTCAGGGTCCCAGTACTCCTCTTTGCGGGGGGACATCACTGTGATTGGGGACAGCGAGGCAGACACTAGTCCTGCAGAGGAGATATCTGGTGCTGAGGCAATGGCTGCCCCTCTAAGAGCTGTGTCGCCACCATATTCTGCCCCCCCCCCAGCAGTGCTGTCAGTGGTGCATCACCCGGTGCAGGCCACAAGGCAGGAGGGGGCAAATAATCCTCAGCATGGGTGCATTTTAAAGTTGGTGCGGGCAGATGATCCCAGGGAGGTGCAGTGCAGTTTGTGCCAGAAGGTGGTGAAGCGTGGACAGGTGCTCACCAACCATGTCACAACTGCCATGGTGAGGCTCCTCAAGGGATGCCACAGTGCTGTGCTGCTAAGTGGGCAGGCAGGGGAAGTGGACACCAGCGGGTTCCCGACTGCAGCGGCCAGTCGTCCGCCTCCATTAGCGGGCAGTGTCCTGCTTGAACAGCTGCCTCTAGCAGCAGGAGCGGTATCTCTGCTAGGGGGGAAGAGCAGCAGAAGCATCAGTGCACCATGGAGGAGCTGGGGTGGGGGCAGCTGTCAAATCCAGCAGCAGCTGCAGGACATGGAGGGCAGTGTGGCTTTCAACTGAAATCCATGCACATGTTGGGGGAAATGATAGCGCTGGATGGGCAGCCCTTTTCGGTGGTCGCGGACATGGGGTTTAGGCACCTGATTGGCTTTCTGGCCCCCCAGTTTAAGCTGCCCTCACGCAGCACCCTGAGTCGGCAGGTGGTGCCAGCCCTGTACCTGGCTTTAAAGGAGCGGGTGAGGGAGCAGCTGACAAGGGCTGGGGGTGTCACTGTCCACTTCACCACAGACCTGTGGTCGAGCAGGAACACGCAGCATGCCTACCTAGCAGTGACGGGGCACTGGTGGCAGGACCCAAAGGCCCCATTTGGCAGTGTTAGGAAGGGTCCCGAAGCAGGGATTGATGGTGCAGTGGCACACGCCATCCCATGCCAGGGGCAGTCTTGGAATGGGGATCCTCCTGAATCTGGACTGGTGCTGCTGAGGTGCTGTCCCTCCCGCCCAATGCCCGGCACCCGTCCTGCCTCTCTATCTCTCTGACTAGGTGGCCTTGGCTGGCCTTTCTGACTGACCTCATGACGCAGGATGACATTGGGAAGCTGAAAGCCTGCTAGCCGACCTCTCTCTAGACGATCTCGGCCCACCTATCTGACGGGCTCTCTCTTGCATGCTCTGCACAGTCTTTGCCAGCCTATCTGAGTGTCCTGCCAAGGTCCCAGCCTGCCTTCCCTACTGCCTCTCATGCCACACTGCCTGTCTGCCTGCCCTGGTTGCCAACCTCAAACCCTGCCTCAGCTTGCCTTCTGCTACTCATGCCATGCTGCCTGTCTGCTGCTGCTGCTGCTACTGCTGCTGCCCCTGATGTGCCATGGATTCTGCTACCGGGCAATCCAATGTCTGCCACTGCTCCACCAATGCCTGGCAGCCTGAATTGCCCGACCAAGTAGGGGTGCCAGGCCAGCCATAAAGCTCCAAGCCTTCCCGGTCTCTGCCGCTGCTGCTGCTGTCATTGGGTCTTAGATGGCCGGCCATGGTGCCACAGGCACCCCTGAGGGCCAAGCGCCGAGCCTGCCTGCCCGGGCAAGCCGGGGTGCCAAGCGCCAAGCCTTCCTGGTCTCTGCTGCTGCTGCTGCTCTGTGTCTCCGATGGCCTACCATGCCCCCACGGGCACCCCTGGAGTGCCCCAAGCCTCCCGGTGGGACTGAACTTTCCAAATTTTGCGGGGGAGGCAAACTCCGCTGGACCAAACACACGAACCCAAACTAAGTTTTCGGACCGAACGTGTGAACGTCCAAACATCCGAACCCCGTTCTGTTCGCACATCCCTAGCTGAAAGTTTCTTTGTTGTTGTTGTTGCTTATTCTGATGGGGAGAATGAACCCCTTAATCTTCCTTTTGGTCGTTACACACATATTCTTCAAGACATTTTCAGTTCCTTAAAAATATAACTCTAAAAAGTGTTTTTGGGGAAAAAGAAATCTGCTAGTATCTGAGCCTTGCCATCCCCCCTGCCGCCCTTCTGTACCAGCAAGAGGAAATTACACTTAGAGAGCTGACAGTTGGATTGCAGTAAAAACTCTGATAATGATGGCCTGTCGACGGAGGCTTTACCAGCCTTCGCTGTAATTGAATGTTCTGACCTTCCCCAGACCCATTATACAAAATAAATAAATAAATAAATAAATAATCCAACCCTCTCTTTTGACTGAGAGAACACGGCGGAAAAATTATAAGAGTTTAAGCTAAAAGCATTGCCCTTCAGAGCTTTAAAGACTCTGGTAATTGAGGCCATGTCTGTTTCTTTACTGAGCAAAATTTGTAAGGGAATTGGAGGGAAGAGGAAATAATCACAACACTAATAAATAAATAAATAAAATAAAATTCCATAACTAAATTTTAAGGAGAAAGGAGAAGGCCTTCATCTGCATGATTAATTTTGAGATTTTGTGACCAAAAATTGGGGTTTTGCTCATTTTTTAAGCAGTGGTGACAGCAGATTACATGGGGAAAAGGAAGAGAGAGACTGTGCTTAAGGGAGCTTTATTAATGGTCCATTTTTTTAATTTGAAAAATTGTTTTTTTATTACAAAAATTGTTGTTTTTTCTACAGGAATGTCGGTGGCGCCAATCCCCAACACCCCCCTCCCCACCCCCACGTGCACGCATGCACCTTTGACTTGGACCTATGTGCTGGCAATGGCGGTACGTGCAGTTTCCATGCAGGCAAGATCTGCAGGGCTTGGGATCAGCCCCAATAACAATAACGAACTATGTCTTGGAGGTGTTACCCAAAATAATGCCAATAGACCACATTACTTTTGTACAACCCTCTTCAGCTGACCAACCTGTCCACTTAATAACGTTATCTCTGTACTGAAATATCAGCCTCCATGATTATGTTTCTATGAAATATTCTTTAGTTGGCAATGCATTTGGTAGACTAGGCCATGGGGTCGCTGCGGGAAGGATTTTGAAATTTAGATGGTGGCCTCGATTCTATGCCATGCGGATGCTGCGTGGGGCCGTGGGTACGCACAGCTGCGTAGGATCTACATGCATCTATATTAGCGGCACATTGTGCCGTGTGGAACCCATGCACATGCTCGCATTCGTAGCTTGTGCACAGTGATCCGCAGGGAATAGGATCAGGGCCAATATGTTCAATGTTCTTTTATATGTTGTAACCCACCCTGTTTCATCTCTGGTTGCTATAGATGAAAGCTGGATACGGCTATACGACCTATCCGGCCAATTTTTGTTCCAAGTTCCTGTTGTTACCTCAAGAGATAGGGTGTAATATAAATTTAAATTTGTTAATTAATACTTCTTAAACCCATGGAAGTTTGAGTTCCCACATATATAATGTCCTGACTGAGATAGCACAGATCAAAACTGGAATGAGAGAGCTCACAAATTAATCCCTTCAGCAGAGATGTAGAAACTGGCCCTTACCTCAATTTTCTGGATCTGGTTGATGGATCCAGACTGGAGAAGGGCTGAAACAAGAATTAATTTTATTCTCATGAAAATCTCACAAGAATCTCAACTCATCAGCTATACCTTGCTGGCATCTTCCTAAAAGTGTAAAAAATTTTTGTAGAGAATCTAGCTTTAAAAGAAAAAACAAACTCTGCATGCACAAAATGGCCACCTGGCTGTTCTGCACATGCATTTTCCAAAATGGTGCTGGTAGTAGTAAATAATTTATTGCATCACGATAAAGTCATTGCAAAAGAGCATACAGGGAAAAACACAAATTCAGTCACAAATTAAAATGAGTCAATAGATAAACCACACATAGAACATAATAGCCAAATAAGCTATAACTATATAATATATTATAAACAACAACACCCCAATTAAAATAGCATTTTCAAAAGAGAATAAAATAAAAACAACGCACAAGCGTACCAGAATAGCTTAACCTAGTATTCAGTAACTAGGATAGGTCTTAATTAAAACAACCTAATCAAATATAGAGTACCCAAATAAAATTCACAGAAAAGGCCAAGGGTATAAGTTAGTGACCACAAGCCGTATGTCTGTACCAATGCCAAGATTCGATTAGGAAATGGCTCTGGTAGTGTCACCACCATTTTGGAAAAGGGCAATCATTCTCCACATGCACAGATGGGCTGCCCTCTTCCAAAATGGTGATGATGACACTGTCAGACTCAGCACCATTTTGGGAAAGAGCTGCACATGCACAATTCTTTTTCTTGTTTTTTCTCCCGTCGCAGCAAAGATGAGAAGAGAAGGGAGCGGAGAAGAGGGACAGAGACAGACAGATGCAGATGGGAGACTCAGCGTGGGACGTGGCACACACAGTTTTGGTTAGTAAACCAAGAAAAAATAATCACAAGAGCTTAAAAATTGCTCCCCCTCCTCCCCCCTCATCTCTGGAGACAGGCAGGGGATTTATGCCCCTCCCCTAAAAAAATGATGTCAGGTGGGGGCTAGGACCAGGAGGCACAGTCCCTGGCTGGGTAAGTTCTCCTCCGCGGCTTTCATGCAAGCAGGGGAGCAAGGAAGAGCAAGTGGAGGAAGCCAAGCAGGTTCGACTGCTTGCCTTTCCCAATCTTTGATGGGAGGCTCTCGCGAGACGCAAGACCTTCCTAGAAGTCAGTTGCATTTGCTGCGCTTTCTGAGCGGACATGTACAGCGGCTAGGGAGAAGGGACTCACCCACCCTCGAATTTGACACTGTGCATGAGTGTAAGCTGCCTTGATTGGGGTTGGAAAGGAATTTTCTTGATTCCCCGGATTGGCTTTGAGGCAGTTAATTGTTTTTGCCTTTCCCATGGTGTCTATTCCTAGTTGTATAGCTGGGTTTTTTTTTAAGCAGACAACTTGTCGAACTCAGACTGGGTTGGTATTTTTAGTTACTTGTAGCGCCTTATTCATTGGGAACAGTGCAGATTTCATTAATGCGTGGTCCAGGATACCATTAGATTATTCCTTTGAGATGTTCCTGGGGTGACTTTGCGGGCTGAAGTGGTTCCAAGGTGTGGCACCCCAAAGAGGGTCAGTACGAACTGTCCCTATTTGACTGGATGGCCTGGTAGGGGTGAGGCATGCTGACTCCCTTTTCTCCTTTTGATGGAAGGAGATGGTCCAACAGGATGCCCACTGGTTGAATTTGTTACAGGTCAATGGCTTATGTGCCAGATCTGTGGTGTCCTGGACTAAGGTAGGGTTTTCATCACTGGGTGATTTCAGACATCATGCACTCCCAGGTCACAACAGTGGATTCCCAACCATGGCGAGCCAGCAAACCCCCTCTCGTGGTCCAGGACAGCCCCGAACAGACTTGCTGGGAGCGGGACTATGGCTAGGAAATGGACTGCCAAAGCACAACCCGGGGTAGCACAACAGATGTTATGCTGACTCCGGACTGTGGTCAGAACACACAGAAGCCACCAGGGTGGGGCGGGAGGAAGCCATGTCCGACCGAGGGAAAATGAAGCCAAAAGCGCCAAAAGGCAATGCCCAAACAAGGGGAAAGAGAAGGGAGGGGAGGGGAAGGAGGGAGGGAGGGAGAAGAGCTGTAGAGGTGCCACACACAACAGGGACAGGGAAGCCAAGGACACAGCTGAACACAAACCACACACACACATCCGGGTGCAAACACACCCAAATGGGAATGGAAGGAAGTTGGGAGTACACCGGGGCACACAGGGAGACACCAACACAGGACAGGGAATGGACAGACATCCAGGAAGGGACATGCACACCAGGCACCGTGCACACCCAGGAGTAGTGGCACGGAGGGGGGGGGGAAAGGGGAACAGCATCCCGGGAAGGCCAACACACACAGCACCATGGACAGGAGGGTGGAAGCCATGGTAGGGGAGGGAACTAGCCCAGGAACAGCCCGGGAAACAGGGAAAGGCACCCAGAACCCCACGGACAGCACAGGCAGCACGGGCCACCCAACAGCAACACAGGCAGCCCACATCACGGGGGTCCCCACGTGGACAGAGCAGGGTCACAGGGGAAGGGCAACCAAACAGAGGAAGGCACCGGAGCAGTCCCAGGCAGGTCCATACGGCAAGGATCCCCCTTGCTGATGCAGAAGCACAGGTGGGGACAGATGCGAGCTGGATCCTGCAGACAGCACATACAGCCCCCCCCAGGAGGAAGCTGGGAGGTGCTGTCCAAGGGCCCCAAGACCAGCACAGTCACGGAGGCACCCAGGGAGTGGGGGGGGGAGGGGAAGGGCATGGACACAAGTGAGCTGACAGCCGTGCAAGGGAGGACAAAACCACGGAGAGTCCTGGTAGAGGTCACAGGCAGCAGGAACCAGCCAAAGGGGGGGGTTGGGCATGGAGAGCAACACCACAGGCAGCAAAGGACAGGGGGTGCCCATGGAGGGGGCACAGCGACACAGGTGAGTGGAACGGAGGCAACGAACCCAGCCAGAACAGCTGCAAAGCCAGAATGGCAAGAAGCAAGTGGCCTGTGTCCCAAGCCAGAAGGGAGGTGCAGTGAGCACATGATGGGGCTGTCATCCTTGTCACCGAAGACACAGGGGGCCTCACATCCAGCTGCATGGGATCACGAAGGAGGCTGGGACAGGTTAGCCCACCAGATGCACGTAGTGGGGCCACGGAAGCATGCCCCGGTGGTAGCTACGGTGTGTGTGCACCTGTTGGGGAACAGATGGGGGGTGCATTACCCTTGCACGGGCCAGGTCCCCAACTCACCATGATCCCTTTTCGCTGGCACTGGGGCCATTGCCCCCCAGTCAGTTGTGCCTGTCCCCCCTGTTGTGTGCCTGGGTGGGCCCCAAGGCCCCCCGACTCCCTTCCCACATTTCCTGGTTCCTGGAGGCCGTGGGAATGGACCCGCACCCTGTCAGGGCCCCCACACCCTGGGTGTGCCCCCTATGGCCCGTGTGCCCTCCCAACCATTTGTCTACCCTCTATGTCCATCTCGGACTCCTCTGAGGCCGACACCTCCATGGGGCTGTGCTCCCCTGGGTTCACTGGCTCAGGGTGACCAGAGTGTCATCCTCAGATCCACCCGAGTCAGACTGCAGCCATGGGCTCCTGGTGCTGGTTCGTGAAGGCAGCCTGCTGCTCCCCAAGGTCCCGCGGCGTTCCTCAGGAGGGGTTGAGTCCCCGGGGTCGGTGCCTGCAGGCTGGGCTGACAGGGGTGGTGGTACACCAGCCTGTTCCCTGCCCTGGACCACGGTGCTCCCCACGAGCCATGGGGTAACTATAGAGCCCTTCATATGTAGTACGTGGTCCAGGTCATCATACTAGGGGGCGGTCCGTGCTCTGTGTCCAGACTGCCAGTCGTCTTTTATGACCTAGTGCCCCCTCTTGAGCTCCTTGGCCTTGGAGCGTCATTGGGCCATGGTCCTGTGGTGCCCCGCCGCCTCCATGTCCTGCACAATCTTCATGAACACGTGTTCATTCCACTTGTTTACGGCAAGCTCCACCTGGTGCTCCAGGGACCCCCAGATCGGAATGTAGTCCTGGGTCTCCTTGTGCCCCATTGCCTCCCTTGCTGGTACTGGCGTCTCCTGCATGTGCCCTCCTCCTGCGGTTCCTCCTCGGCTTCCCCTCCGCCAATCTTCTCCGGGTTTATGGGTTGCAGAGGGGGGGTTAGTGTCCTCTATCCTTCTAACCCATGGCCCACCCCGCTCCCACCGGGCACCCACACTCGTGCCTTTCTGCCACTGTGCGGGGGCCCCCTCACTCTCCTTACCCATTTCCGGGGTCCCTCCATCCACTGGCCGGTTGTCCCCTCAGGGGCAGCCAGCTCCATCTACTGATGGTCCTCTGCCGCCACCTTCGCCCCCCTTCTTCTCCTCCCCCGTCCTCCTCATCTCCCCTGGCTCGCTCGCCATCCGCTCTCCTCTCCCTTCCATCTTGCTCCATCCCACCACATTCTCCTGCTGCTGTGTTCCCTTTAAATCTCCCTCTCCGGTTTGTGTGTTGCTCATTGCCTGGCAGCGACACTGCATGCTCTCGCCACAGCTGGGGATCATTTGTTGTGATTCCGCCTGGTGATTGGCGTTCAGTCGTTACGTTCGGCGGTATCCCGGTGGGAATCGCTTTCACCACGATTCCAGGTCTTGACCTCCGGAACCGTGTTTGGATTTGGCCCCTATGGGTGATTGACCGTGGTGAACATCTGGATACCACTGATCAGACGATCCCGGCTCTTTGGCCATGCCGCGGGATTGTCCCTGGTTCACCGTGGTTGACCATGGTCTCGTTACGTCTGAAATTACCCATTATCACCCAGGTGAGTCTGCTAGGAGCTAACTCCTCTTTTATTGCACTAGTCTTTGTTCTTATTTGACTAGATACCTAGTTAATAAAGGTGCTGCCAAATTTTATCAAACATTTATTGTGTCAGTCTTATCATGCTGAAATGAGAATCAATTTGATTCTCGCAGGAATCTCACAAAAATCGAGAACTATTAACAAGAGCCCAAAAGCAGTTTGAGATTCTCGTGAGAATCTTGCAAAAAACAAAACAAAAAAAACCAAACCAAACCAAACAAACAAACAAAACAAAACCTGCCCATGCACAAAATGTCCGTCAGGCCGTTCTATGCATGTGTGGCCTTTTCCAAAAGGGGCAGCCATTCTGTGCATGAGCAAAATTCTATGCATCCACAGAATAACTGTGCTTTTCCAAATTGGAAAAAGTTCTTTTGTTTGTTTGTTTGTTTGTTGTTTGTTTTTTAAATTGAGGGAAAAAATCCTTGATGAGAAATTGTTGAGATTGGGGATTTTCTCAATTCTCGTTTTTTTCCCCCCTCTCAATTCTTGTCAAGAAGCTGAGTCTCAATGAGAATCGACATAAAAAATTAGATCGAGGATCAGCCCTGGTCCTGGATCCAGTTCCTACCGTCAAGGACTGAAAACCTGAGCTCAGGTTAAGGGACCAGAGGCAAATGCTTGTACACAAGGATAAAAGATGGATCCAAGCCAGAGACTGATGACCTGGATCAGTCCCACCCTCAACTTGTATGCAGCCCTCAGAGCTTGGATTAATTTTAAAAGTGACCCCCACAGGAGGGGAAAGGTTCTGTTCCCCTGCTGTAAGCCAAGGAGGAATTCATGTCTTTTTTGTGTGTGTCTTTTTTTTTAGTTTCCCACATGAAGTCTGAGGAGGGAAGAGTCAGTCACAACAGAAAAGCCTGATTATATTATTTCCTCCGTAATGCTTATATAGCAGGAAGTAGAACGTGCCTATTTAAAGTGAAGGGGGGAGAGAGAGAAAGTTAGTACATGAGCAAAAAGAGATGCAACCAACTTTTAAAATATTATTGGAGAGACACTACTGTCACATTAAATACTAAAATATTAAAATTGATTGAGGTTGTGAAATAAGTGAATTACTTAGTCCCCCATGCATTCAAATTAATTTTTCATCTCCTTATGCAAGCGGCTTCCCTATTGGCTTTTGGGCTGAGCCTTCTTAATATTTTATACGCTGGAGAGGACGGGGGAGGGGAGGAAGAAAGCTGCACTTTGACATTCCTGGGGATGTTTCACTTTCTTATTATCCCTCCATCGCAACCACAAGCGAGGATTTTTCTAATGAACTCCGAAACAGAAAATATGCCATTCCGGTTTAAGATGGTTTTGATTCAGTTGTGTGAATGGGTATTAAGAGCCCCTTGTTCTTCCCAGCACTGTGAGTCTCGCCTTCCTTTCCCTCCACCTCCCTCCACCCCTCAAATTTTCTCCCATCACGTAGTGGCTTGGGTGATGTTGAGAGTATCAATTATTTGATTGTAAGCAAACAATAAGAAACGATGAAGCAACTTCATCTGCACGGGAAGATCTGGCCTTAACCTTTCTCGGTTTACAGCTTGTATTTGGGATAATTTAAATCAGACGAGACATGCCAGTCCTCGGGTACTGCAGCACTGACATAAACAGAGCAAAAACTGCTGCTATTAAGAGATAAATTCTTATTTTGTCCTCTCTCTAACAAAGGGTTTTAGTATATCATCATCGGTGCTAAAAGCAGCATAGGCAAACAGGCCCGGATAAGGCCAGCAAGTGCTTAAATCACTGTGAGCGTGGCCTTCTGAGGTTTGCCAGGAAATTAAATATGTAAAACCTTTGCTATTATGGTCCCTATATTCACATGCTGAGTCTGTATCATTTGATACAACCGGATTTTATGCTCTGGGGTCCACCGCAGGCACAGCAGACAGTCTTCCTCAATAAAGATACACATTTTTTATGCCTCCCAGGATATCGTTCGAAGCAGACCCACATTCTCCTTGAATTGCAAACGCCTAGGGTCTGTATTCTGAAATCGGATCCATGGCAAGCTGAGGCTGGAATGGTTTGGTGGGGAAGAGGAGTTCCTCCTGCCCATCAGCTGTTTGGCACAAGGGATGTTTTCCCGCCACACAACTATTTGGTGGAAGCAACACAGCCAGGTTCCTGGCCAGCACTGAAGCTTATCCTAAGAACATAGTGCCATACTGGGTCAGACCAATGGTCCATCAAGCCCAGCATCCTGTCTCCGACAGTGACCAATCTCTTTCTCTTGGGAGAAGTACCCAACAGGTCACAATGGGCAATCCATTCCCTGTTGTTCCAGCCCCAACCAGTAAGAGGTTTTGTTCCCAAAACCTACTTGGCTAATAGCCATTAATGGACCTATCCTCCAAGAACTTATCCAATCCCTTTTTAAAACTAGCTACAGGCCATGACCACTTTCTCTGGCAGTAAGTTCCACAAGTTAATTGTGCACTGAGTGAAAAAAATACTTTCTCTTATTTGTTTTAACCCTGCTACCAGTTAATTTAGTGGCGTGTTCCCTTGTT
>QEPC01008446.1:2606228-2636594 GCA_003113815.1 Sphenodon punctatus | reverse complement strand
CATCCTCCCTGTCCCCCAAGCCCACAGCTTGGGCTTCATCTTTGACTCACACCTCACCTTCAAACCCGACATTGACTCCGTTGCCAAATCCTGTCACTTCTCCCTCTACAACATTGCCAAGATCCTCCCTTTTCTGTCCATCTCCTCTGCCTAAACTCTCATCCATGCGGTAGTCATCTCACACCTCGACTAGTGTAACCTCCTCCTCGCTGGCCTTCCCCACTCTCACCTTTCTTCCCTTATCTCTGTTCAAAACTCTGCTGCCAGGATCATCCACCTAGCCCGTTGCTTTGACCATGTGCAGCCTCTCCTCTCCTCTCTCCACTGGCTCCCTCTTCCCGAACGTATTCTGCACAAGCTCCTGATCTTCAACTACAAAGCCCTTCACAACCTTGCTCCCCACTACCTCTCTGTCCTGATCTCCCTCCAAATCCCTGGTCGTGCACTCTGATCCTCTTCCATCCCCTTCCTCACCCTCCCATGCCTCTCCTAACTGCCTTCGTTTCTTTTCCCTCCCTGCCCCACATGCCTGGAACTCCCTCCCTGCCCTCGTCCACCTTGCCCCCACCCTCCACACCTTCATGTTCCTCTTCAAAACCCACCTCTTCCGCTCTGCCCTTCCTAACTCCTGCTAACCATCCCCACCCAGGATTATCCCCCACCTGTTATCTGCAAACTCCCAATTTACTATAACCAAGCCAAGAACTTGTACCTGAGTTCTCGCATCCTCATGAATGTTACGTCCTTTGTCTCTCCCTCTCTTCCCCCTTCCCAGTCTCCCCTCCCCGTCTTTATATTGTAAGCTCTCAGGCAGGGACTGTGTCTATCTTATTTTTTGTAAAGTACCAGGTACATCGCTGGCGCTATATAAATGCTAATGCTAATGCTAATGCTAATGCTAATGCTAATCATCATCATCATCATCATCATCATCATCATCATCATCATCATCATCATCATCACCGGGACTGCACTTTGTCTGTTGACAACCTAAAAGAGAAAGGACAAGAAGACAAGACAGACCAAGAGAATAACAGTAAGGGAACAGTAAGAACATGAGGGAACCAGATGAGGATGGTGGCATGAAGGCAGAAAGGTGGGCAAGATCCAGTGAGGAAATAAGGGGATGGGAGAGCTACAAGAAGGGAGGTAGCAATAGTAGGAGGAAGTCCAAGTAGGTGAGGAAGCAGAATGAGATACTAATAAAGGAGAGGAAACAAAGACAGTGTAGAATGCAAGACAGGGGTTCAGGACAACAAGTGAGCACACAAATGAAGTGGGAGAATGCAACCATAGGTTCTACAGAACCGAAGGGAAATAAGCCTAACAGAAAACAGAGGAACAATACAACTCAGGAGCATGGGTGTCACAAAACATCCCTTGTTGGTAATGGTTGGGGTGGGTGAGTAGCTGGGATGATGTTCAGGTTTTAAGGCTTTTTTTAATGTATATTAATGTAACTTATATTTTCAATGTTGTGAGCCACTCTGAGTCTTGAGAGGGGCAGGGTAAAAATGTAACTAACTAAATAAATAACTAAGGTGTAGGAACAAACAAGCACACAGACAAAACAGTTATCAGTGAGACAGGGCAAGCAAGGTGGCATCCGGTTTATGAACTGACAGTGCAGTTAAGCAGCAATGAGTTACAGCCAAAACAACGTGTTAAATAGGGCAGGGACAGGCACTGGGCAGCTTTGGAGGAGAGCCCAGGTTTCCCAGACAACCATCATCAACAATGCGTCTTAAAGGGAACACACCTATCTCGGAGAAGAATCTTCCCCTCCTGGCTGCATCTGGGGACCTAACAATGTCTCCTACTGGCAAGCCCCTTAAAATTCATTGTGACTAGAGTAGTGGTGAGGCAATAATGGCTTTTGCCTTTTTCCAACCCATCGGGAAATTCTGACATTTCTGAAACACTTGCGATCATTTTTTGATATTTGCACAGTCTACATTTTTTTTTTCATCCATTTCCACAGCGTCTCTCATTTTATGTCACTTTCATAATTTTACATCCATCATTTTACACCACTATCATCAAGAAGGCAACGCGTGAATGGGAACTAACTAAAGTCGTGGGTAAAGTGGTACGTTTCTGCAGCGTGTGAATGCAGGTGAATGACCTGTTTCTGAGAGGGACAACATTTGTGTAGATTCCTCGTTTCAGCCCTCGACTAGAGCTGAAGTAATATTTGAAGCAAATATTGAATTCACTGAGTTTGGTACATTTGCAATTTCAATGGTTAGGCTAGAAAATCTCCTCCATTTTTTAGAACATTTTTGAATTTGCACGCTCCTTGGTTTGTTATTTGGTACATCCGTATTTGCTATTTCTTTATTTTCATTATAGTTTGTCATCAGAATTCCTTACTTCATGTCTTTGGCAGCATTAGTGTCTATCTGCTATTTGTGTATTTGTGTTATTTGTGTATTTGGCTTCTGCTTGTGTTCACTCCCTTTTAATTAATGAACCAACACCATCAAATATTGAAGGGACAGGCCATCTACAAGCTATGCCTCACATGAGTTGCAGCGTCCAAAACAAGCTGACATCAACCACATGGCACCAATGATAGAACCTTGATGGGTAAAGTTATCTTCCCCCAGAGTTTTCCTTGGCTGAATTGATCGCATCACTTTCAATCTCTCTACTGTGGTTACAGGAGACTCAAGAGATTTCTCTGGCTGGGTTGCCTAGCTTTGTCAATTCCAATTTATCTAGATATTCTTTTACCTTTTTCCTAGACAGCAAAGGTCTCTGATCGATAGAAAGCCTCATAAAAGCCCGAGAAGGTATTACTAACCCTTCTTGCCTGTGTTACCAATTCCCCCCTTGGGTGTATGGAGAGGAGTTAGCAGGCAATTTGACTGGCTGGCTTTTAACTTATGTACCAGTCATTTACTTGGTTTTCCACAGTCCTCTTAGTGACCCCTTTGTTTGTCTTTAGGCATCTTACTCATTTTGTGTTTAAGAAAGAAAGAAAGAAAGAAAGAAAGAAAGAAAGAAAGAGCTTTGTCTACTTTAGTAAAATTAGTCTGTTGCATTTTAGCCTTTGAAATCTTCCTGAGCAGGTTTTTTCATTGTCACCAAGATAAAGGTATTGGCAAACTTCCTGCTTGGAGTGTCCATTTTGTGGGTAGCTTGTTTCGCCACTTGCTTTCTTTTGAGGCCAGAGTTGGCATTCTTACCCTGCGAGTCACTTGGAAGATGTAGAATGATCTAGGGTTCTGTCTAGTCTCTCGCTTTCAGTAACTCATCTGATCAATCTCATTCAAATTCATTTTATTCTCAGAACATGAATAGTGCCAAACTAGGTCAGAAAAATGGTCCAGCTACCCTTATGCTTATTATTATTAAATGATTATATAGCACAAACAGAACTGTGCATGAGAACTGTTATGTGCACAAGAACTGTAGCAGTTACATTTCTTATTATTAGAGACAGGTCCCTGCCCAGTGGACTTACAATCTAAGGCCACTTTTAGACGTGCGCTTGGATCAGGCGCGGGAGCGGCGAAACAGCCGCGGCGCTGTTTTAGACAAACCGAAAGCAAAAGTTGTGTGCGTGATCCGGCACCGCGCATTCTTTGCCAGCCGCGTATGTCACCCTAGAGGAATCAGGCCGGTTCGCTCGCGGTCGGCAAAGAATNACTCTTTACAGTTCTAGTTGCAGCAGTGGCAGAATATGGACAGAGTTTACAGGGCTACACCCTGACATAAATTTAACCCAGTACCTTTCCCCCCTCCCTATATTTTCCTCTCTATTTCCCCTCACTGTAAAAAAGGTATGCCGTTGCTTGCCCATGCTCCTCTGCCCCATATTATTTCTCTTGTTGCTTCTCCGCTTTGTTCCCCGCTTTGTTTTTGGGAGACTTTCCCTGAGATATGTAGGTCCAAGACTATGTAGGACTTTATAGATCAAACCCAGCATCTTGTGTCCGGTACACTGTTGGCAGCCAGTGGAGATTCTGGAGTGCTGATGTAATGCTTTCCCAGCCACCAACCCCATGGGAACCCATCATATTCTGCCTACTTTACTTGTGTTTCAAGCCAGTCTTGGATAGGGGACTGTAGTAGAATGGAAACAGATACCTGATTTGGTACTCATGGGTAATACTCTCATTTTTTTGTATCCCAATTGGTACCCAAATACTAATCAAAAACTCTAAATACTGAAATTTTGGTTACCAGTTTTTTGAGTGCCCCAAATTACCTGAAATTCTGGATTCAGAATACCAGTGTGATCCTCCGCTGCTCTGAGGCCATTCTTACTACCTCAGAGGTGAAATCTTCTATACCTGATCCATCCAACAAGGAACAAAAAACATTAGTTTACTATCCCTAAACAGGTCTGTGATAGTAACATCTGATTCACTTTGTAACAGGATGCAATTTCCCTAGGGTGAGTCCCCACAGGATCCAACCCCTGGGCAGTTACTTCTTTAGTGGATTAGCCAACTAGTCACTTTATTAATAGTCTCATCATATGTACCTCCATAGTTCATACAGTATTCTTACATAGCCTCACCAGCACCAGGAATGCAGCCCATCTAACCTCAAGTCCAGCCAGGCTCACAATAACCCTTCAAGGAGCCTGCAGGGGAATCTCCATAGGCCATCCAAACTTGCAGTATTGCTGGATCTCTAGGTCAGACACAGTCCCTCTGGCACCAGGTCTCTTTAGTCCATAGAGAGCTCTCCCAGGTTGCAACCAGAACTCAGCACTCTATGCTCTCCAGGGTCCTGAACCAGGCTAGACTAAGGAGATAGTCTGGACCCCTGCCTGCCNAGGGAACCAGATGAGGATGGTGGCATGAAGGCAGAAAGGTGGGCAAGATCCAGTGAGGAAATAAGGGGATGGGAGAGCTACAAGAAGGGAGGTAGCAATAGGAGGAGGAAGTCCAAGTAGGTGAGGAAGCAGAATGAGATACTAATAAAGGAGAGGAAACAAAGACAGTGTAGAATGCAAGACAGGGGTTCAGGACAACAAGTGAGCACACAAATGAAGTGGGAGAATGCAACCATAGGTTCTACAGAACCGAAGGGAAATAAGCCTAACAGAAAACAGAGGAACAATACAACTCAGGAGCATGGGTGTCACAAAACATCCCTTGTTGGTAATGGTTGGGGTGGGTGAGTAGCTGGGATGATGTTCAGGTTTTAAGGCTTTTTTTAATGTATATTAATGTAACTTATATTTTCAATGTTGTGAGCCACTCTGAGTCTTGAGAGGGGCAGGGTAAAAATGTAACTAACTAAATAAATAACTAAGGTGTAGGAACAAACAAGCACACAGACAAAACAGTTATCAGTGAGACAGGGCAAGCAAGGTGGCATCCGGTTTATGAACTGACAGTGCAGTTAAGCAGCAATGAGTTACAGCCAAAACAACGTGTTAAATAGGGCAGGGACAGGCACTGGGCAGCTTTGGAGGAGAGCCCAGGTTTCCCAGACAACCATCATCAACAATGCGTCTTAAAGGGAACACACCTATCTCGGAGAAGAATCTTCCCCTCCTGGCTGCATCTGGGGACCTAACAATGTCTCCTACTGGCAAGCCCCTTAAAATTCATTGTGACTAGAGTAGTGGTGAGGCAATAATGGCTTTTGCCTTTTTCCAACCCATCGGGAAATTCTGACATTTCTGAAACACTTGCGATCATTTTTTGATATTTGCACAGTCTACATTTTTTTTTTCATCCATTTCCACAGCGTCTCTCATTTTATGTCACTTTCATAATTTTACATCCATCATTTTACACCACTATCATCAAGAAGGCAACGCGTGAATGGGAACTAACTAAAGTAGTGGGTAAAGTGGTACGTTTCTGCAGCGTGTGAATGCAGGTGAATGACCTGTTTCTGAGAGGGACAACATTTGTGTAGATTCCTCGTTTCAGCCCTCGACTAGAGCTGAAGTAATATTTGAAGCAAATATTGAATTCACTGAGTTTGGTACATTTGCAATTTCAATGGTTAGGCTAGAAAATCTCCTCCATTTTTTAGAACATTTTTGAATTTGCACGCTCCTTGGTTTGTTATTTGGTACATCCGTATTTGCTATTTCATTATTTTCATTATAGTTTGTCATCAGAATTCCTTACTTCATGTCTTTGGCAGCATTAGTGTCTATCTGCTATTTGTGTATTTGTGTTATTTGTGTATTTGGCTTCTGCTTGTGTTCACTCCCTTTTAATTAATGAACCAACACCATCAAATATTGAAGGGACAGGCCATCTACAAGCTATGCCTCACATGAGTTGCAGCGTCCAAAACAAGCTGACATCAACCACATGGCACCAATGATAGAACCTTGATGGGTAAAGTTATCTTCCCCCAGAGTTTTCCTTGGCTGAATTGATCGCATCACTTTCAATCTCTCTACTGTGGTTACAGGAGACTCAAGAGATTTCTCTGGCTGGGTTGCCTAGCTTTGTCAATTCCAATTTATCTAGATATTCTTTTACCTTTTTCCTAGACAGCAAAGGTCTCTGATCGATAGAAAGCCTCATAAAAGCCCGAGAAGGTATTACTAACCCTTCTTGCCTGTGTTACCAATTCCCCCCTTGGGTGTATGGAGAGGAGTTAGCAGGCAATTTGACTGGCTGGCTTTTAACTTATGTACCAGTCATTTACTTGGTTTTCCACAGTCCTCTTAGTGACCCCTTTGTTTGTCTTTAGGCATCTTACTCATTTTGTGTTTAAGAAAGAAAGAAAGAAAGAAAGAAAGAAAGAAAGAAAGAGCTTTGTCTACTTTAGTAAAATTAGTCTGTTGCATTTTAGCCTTTGAAATCTTCCTGAGCAGGTTTTTTCATTGTCACCAAGATAAAGGTATTGGCAAACTTCCTGCTTGGAGTGTCCATTTTGTGGGTAGCTTGTTTCGCCACTTGCTTTCTTTTGAGGCCAGAGTTGGCATTCTTACCCTGCGAGTCACTTGGAAGATGTAGAATGATCTAGGGTTCTGTCTAGTCTCTCGCTTTCAGTAACTCATCTGATCAATCTCATTCAAATTCATTTTATTCTCAGAACATGAATAGTGCCAAACTAGGTCAGAAAAATGGTCCAGCTACCCTTATGCTTATTATTATTAAATGATTATATAGCACAAACAGAACTGTGCATGAGAACTGTTATGTGCACAAGAACTGTAGCAGTTACATTTCTTATTATTAGAGACAGGTCCCTGCCCAGTGGACTTACAATCTAAGGCCACTTTTAGACGTGCGCTTGGATCAGGCGCGGGAGCGGCGAAACAGCCGCGGCGCTGTTTTAGACAAACCGAAAGCAAAAGTTGTGTGCGTGATCCGGCACCGCGCATTCTTTGCCAGCCGCGTATGTCACCCTAGAGGAATCAGGCCGGTTCGCTCGCGGTTGGCAAAGAATTCACGGCGCCGGATCATGCGCACAACTTCCACTTCCAGTTCGTGTAAAACAGCGCCACGGCTGTTTCGCTGCTCCCGCACCTGATCCCCGCTGCACGTCTAAAAGCGGCCTAAGATGGGCACGGGTGAGGAGGCACACAGGGAGAGATAGACGCACACATTACAGAGGTTGTGACTTGCCCAAGGCCACCTAGTGAATTCATAGATAGGGAGGGCTTCAAATCCTGGCTTCTTAGATGGTGTAGGGGATAAGGTGTTGGACTTTTTCCTGGGAAGCCAGGGTTCAATTTGTTGCCTAGTCATGAACTCGCTGGGTGGTCTGGGCCAATTCTCAGCCTAGAAAGCCAGTGTTGTGTAGTGGATAAGGTGACTGTAAAGTGCCGCGTATGCCTATGGTGGCACTATAGAAATGAGTATTAGTAATGAATAGGAGTGATCTTGTTGACAGTGGAGTGGAAAATTTCCCACTAGCACATCATTTTTGTGCTGAAAGTTTTCCAGGGCTATATGAAATTTTGCACAGGAAAATGTCCCAATTTATATATATATATGCACATTTTATGCAAATTAATGTCAATGCAAATAATAACGTTTGCATGGGGAAATTTCCAAAATCAAAATTTTCCAGAAAACCCACATCACTGCTGGTTGATATAGCTTATTTGAATTTTCAAAAAACATTTTACAAGGGCATTTACCAGAGACACTTGAGCAAACTAAGTACTCATGGGATAAGAGAGAGTTCTGTCGTAGACCGGTAGATTGGTAGCTGGTTAAAAGTTGAGGGTGGGGAAGTCATTTTTCAAGGTGGAGGGAGGTAGAGAGTAGGGTGTCTCAAGGGTAAGTACTGGGATCAGTACTGTTTAACATGTTCATTAATGCTCCGGGAAAATGGGTAAAGAGTGAGGTGGCTACATTAGCACATAACACCGAATTATTCAATACAGGTAAGCGCCAAACAGACTGTGAGGATCTATAGAGGGATCTTGCATGACTAGGTGACTGGCAAATGAAATTCAGTGTTGATACGTGCAAGATGATGTACAGAGAAAAATATAACTCAAATTTCACTTTCGTGAGTGCCGGGGGGCCGAGGAGGAACACAGAAGCCGGTTGCAAGAGCCAGCTTGTCCCCTCCCCCACCCAGAAGTAGCTGGGGCTTTAAAGCCCAGTGGCCAGCGGCTCCCTGCCAGGATTACTCACCTGCCGCTTGCTTCCATCCCGCTGTGCTGTGCTTCTGTCATCTGCCGCCAGTGAGGAGTGGGTCCCTGGTGCTGCTGCTGCTCCACTCCGCGCTGCTGACACCTGCGGAGAGAAGAGACTTTCATGAGTGCCAGGGGGCGGGGGGGAACACAGAAGCCAGTTGCGAGGGCCGGCTTGTCCCCTCCCCCACCCGGAAGTAGCCGGGGCTTTAGAGCCCAGTGGCCAGTGTCTCCCGCTGCAGGCCGTGAGCTGAAGAGCCACGGCCAAAGGGCGCAGCCCTTTGGGGCACTTTGGGGCGTCAGGGGAAGCAGGGTACGTTTTGGTGGGGTTCTTTTTGTTCAGGGCTAGGGAGGAAGGGAGGGGTGGCTAGAGGGAGGGGGGAGGGTATCTGAGTGACTGAACCTGGTGGCAGCAGGGGGAGCATTGGGAGGGTTATTGGTGGGGAGGGGGGGTGGAGCCTGACCCATGTGATACAGGGAAGTCGGGTGGGGGGATATGGTCCATACCGGCCCCTGGTAGCAGTGGGATGGCTGGGGGGATGGGGGGGAGGTTTTAGGGGGAGGGGAGGGGAGGAAGGTCATGGGGTGAGCAGCGAGGTTTGGGGCCAGGATCTGGTGGACGGGGGGAAGGGTGTGGCTATTGGGGTGGTTCTGGGGTGACGATGGTATGGTCCATGGGGTTGGATGGCTCGCGCCCCTAGGGGACCAAGGTGCCTGAGGGAGGTGCAGGTTGCCATGCACCTACTGAGGGTGAAGGAGGAGCCGGGTCCAAGGTCCACACGTGAGGGGCTGTTGCTGCTAAATGTGAGGTCCGTTGTTAACAAGACCCCAATTGTCCAGGATTTGATCTCGGATGGGGTCGTGGACCTCGCATGTATTGTGGAGACCTGACTGGACAAGATGGCTGGTCCAACTTTGGCTGATCTCCTTCCAGCTGGGAATGCCATGCAGCATCAGCCCCGCAAGGATGGCCGGGGAGGTGGTGTAGCGATTATTTTTAGAGAGGACTGGCCTGTTAGGAGGTATCCAGTCCATGCATGTGGTGTTCAATTTGGCCGGGGGCAAGCTAGGGGTGCTGCTGGTACACCAGGCCCCTTCCTGTCTGGCAGCATCCCTTACCGCTCTAGCAGAACTGGCCTCGGAGGTGGTGCTGGGCTCCTCTAGGACCTTGGTTCTAGGGGATTTCAACAGTCACGCCGATGCCAGCCTTGTCGGGGCAGAGCGAGAATTCATGGCCGCCATGGCAACCATGGATTTGTCCCAGGAGGTCTGTCTGACCCACATGGGGGGGCACACCCTTGACCTGACCTTTGCTTCTGGCCTTGAGGCAGGGGGTCCAGTTGTGGGGGAGGTTAGGGAGTGCTCTTGTCATGGACCATTATCTCCTTCAGGTTAGTCTCTCAGAGCACCCCCTCCAGAAGGGGAAAGGACCAGTTAGGATGGTCCGCCCTCAGAGGCTGATGGAACCTCAGTGGTTCCAAGAGGTCCTGAGGGAATTAACCTTGGACCTGGACGGTCACTCGGTTGATGAGCTCATCCAGCGTTGGACCAGCTTGCTGGAGGAGGCCATTGACAGGGTAGCTCCAAGCTGTCCTCTGCCTCGGTCTTGTCACTGCAGGGCCCCTTGGGTTACTGAGGGGCTGAAGTGTACGAAACAAGTAGGCAGGAGGCTGGAGTGACGCTGGTGTCAAACTCGATCTGACTCCGACCGACTTCTCCATAGGGTGCATTTGCGGTCCTATGTTGAGGCTATGAGGACAGCAAGGAAGGAGTTCCTTGCTGTCCTCATACCGTCTGTGAAGTCACACTCGGCGGAGCTGTTTCGGGTGGTGTGGGGGCTGGTCAGTCCAGCCTCCCTCCACCTGGATGGGGACTTGTCCCAGGCCCGCTGTGAGGAGTTTGTCAACTTCTTCGCAGACAAGATCACTCAGATTCAGAGCGACTTTGATGCTGGATTAGGGGTAATAGTGGGAGAGCGCAATGTGATGGAGGCCCTGTCCATTCCAGCTTTGTGGGGGGAGTTTCAGGAAGTGACGCCGGCTGATGCGGCGGATGTCTTTGGGTCTGTGAGGACCACCTATTGCGAACTCGATCCATGCCCGTCCTGGTTGGTGAAAGCCTCCAGGGAGACATTGGAGACGGTGCTGGCAAGGGTAGTGAATGTGTCCTTGCATCAGGGGAAGTTGTCGCCCAGCCTCAAGGAGGCTGTGGTGTGCCCCCTGCTGAAGAAACCATCTTTGGACGTGAATGCGCTCGCCAGTTACTGACCTGGCTCTAACCTTCCCTTTTTAGGGAAGGCTATTGAGCGGGTGGTGGCACTCCAGCTCCAGGTGCATTTGGATAGCATCGGTTTCCTGGGCCTGTTTCAATCTTGGTTCCGCCCTGGCTATGACACTGAGATGGCTTTAGTGGCCTTGGTCGATGACCTCTTCTGGGACATGGATGCAGGATGTTCAACATTTTTCATCCTGCTACATCTCTCGACCGCTTTTGGTACTATGGACCATGGGCTGCTCTTGAGATGGCTGCATGACCTGGGGGGTCTGGATGGGACTGTTCTTGAATGGTTCTGTTCATTCCTCTCGGGGAGAAGCCAGCAGGTGGTGCTGGGGGATGAGACATCTTGCCCCCGTGCTTTGTCATGCGGCATTCCGCAGGGTTCCATTCTGTCTCCATTATTATTTAATGTGCATATGCAGCCCTTGGGGGAGGTCATGAGAGGGTTCGGGGTGCGATGTCATCAATATGCTGATGATACTCAGCTGTACCTCTCTTTTTCAACTGACCCAGACCTAGCTGTCTCATTGCTATCCCAGTGTTTGGAGGCCGTGGCAGAATGGATGCGGCAGAGCAGACTGAAGCTCAACCCTGATAAGACAGAGGTGATGTTGGTGGGGAGAGCGAGGGAGGTAGTGCCCCCCCTGATTTGGGGGTTCATCCTCCTATAGCTCAGCAGGTCCGGAGTCTGGGGGTCATATTGGATGCGGATCTCCATCTGGAGAAGCAGGTGGGGGCAGTCGTGAAGGCTGCTTTCCGCCAGTTGAATCTGGTGTGGAGGCTGCGTCCGTTTGTCTCCGGCCTGGACCTGGCCTCCCTCATCCATGCCTTCATCACCTCGAGACTGGACTACTGCAATGCACTCTACGTGGGGCTTCCCTTGTTCCTGGTTCAGAGGCTGCAGCTGGTGCAGAATGCGGTGGCCCATCTCCTTTCGGGGACGGCTCGTCGGGAGCATATTACACCTGTGCTCCGGACTCTGCACTGGTTGCCAATAGTGTGCCGAGCTAGGTTCAAGGTTTTAGTGTTGGTCTACATGGTCCTTCACGGTCTGGGACCCTCATACTTCAGGGCCCGCCTCGCCCTCCACGCCCCAGAGCGGTTCCTTTGGTCTGCCAGGGGTGCCTTCCTGGAGGTACCCCGCGTTAAGCGGGGGGCCACAATGGAGAGTGCATTCTTGGTGGCCAGACCGCGCCTCTGGAACTCCCTTCCAGAGGAAGCTCACCTGGCCTGAAGCCTATTGACATTCCGGTGAAGTTGTAAAACCTGGCTGTTCGCCCAGGCCTTTGGGGAGGGGGGGAGGGGGAGTTAGAGGGTTTTATCTCCCCAACCCTATTTATTGTTTTAATGTTTCCCAGGCCCTGTTTTAATATTTTGAATATTTTTTTGATGTGTTTTACATTGTTTTATATGTATTTTATATGTATTTTTAATTGATAGAAGCCGCCCCGAGCTGTTCTCAGGAGGAGCGGGGTAAAAATCTAGAAAATAAAAATAAATAAATAAAATAAATAAATCTGCTAAATTGAAATCTGTGTGTAAATTCTCAGGAGAAGGATCTTGGAGTTATTGCGTCCAATTTCATGCCCATCATATGCTGCCACATGCTTTGTATGCAGACCATAGGCCCTGTGCCACATGTGTGTGCGTCTGTGCCATGTGTGCACATGCACATGTGCTCCATGTGGCGGTCCGTGGAGCATGCAGTCGGCACCACTGTGGATAGTTCCAGCTGAGCATGTGGCAGCGCACACGGGACACGCAGTACAGCCAGTGTGGTGTAGTAGATACAGTACTGGACTTTGGCTTGGGAAGCGAGGGTTCAAATTCCGCCCTAGCCATGAACTTGTTGGGTGGCCTTGGGCAAATCACAACCTCTCAGCCTAAAGAACCAGTGTGGTGTAGTGGAGAAGGTGTTTTAAGTTGGACCTGGGAAGACAGGATTTGAATTCTCCCTAGCCATGAACTCACTGGGTTGCCTTTGGTGACTCACAACCTCTCAGTCTCAGTTCCCCATCTGTAAAATGGGACTATGTGTGTTTGTCTCTCCCTGTGTTCTCCTCACCCTTATCCAGCTTAGATTGTAAATGCACTAAGCAGGGACACGTCTCAAAAAACCCTGTGACTGTAAAGTGCTGCGTACGCCTTCCAGAGCTAGAGAAATTATTATTAAGTAGCACTCAAAAAGGCAAACTGCATTCTAGGCATTATTGCAAAAGGATTAGAAAATAAAAGGGAACGTATCATAATGCAGCTATACAAATCTTTGGCATGACCCCCACCTTGAATCCTGAGTGCAGTTCTGGTCACCCCATCTCAGGAAAGTCAGAATACAATTTGAAAAGTTTCAGAGGGCAATAAGGATGATCGAAGGAATGGATCGAATTCCATATAAGGAACAGCTCAAGAGTTTGGGCCCAGTGCCTCAACTGCATACCCAGCCAATCACCCTGGCTTGAAATTTGAAGGGGGGGATGCATCCCTTCCTCAGTAAATGAGAGATGAAGAGCCCCCTTTTCTTCTTCTCATTACACTGACAAACGCTGGAGACATCTGATTCTCTTGGACCCAAGTGATGTCACCGGGGGTCCCCCTGGATATGATGCAGAAGCCAGACAGAAAATGTTGAAGGAGACTCACTCCATAGAGCGGTGCTGGCCCGATTACTTAGTCTGCTCACACTTAAAATGGAAAGTGTAAACCGTTTTCTATCTGCCAGCCTTAACCACTGATCAATACCGACAGCTTCTTATAAACAATGCAGGCGTCCAAGAAATGCAATCTTCCTTTTCTCAGAGCAACTACATCTCAGAGAGAGGGGAACGAGAGAGCGATATCGAGATTGGGGAGAGGGATGGTCACAGACTCCTACTTCCATTTCCCTAAAATATAGTAGAATACATCTTTTCATTGCTCATCAGCATCATTGCAATCAGAGCAGTCACCGGGGGACTTTCTTTGCTCCCTGAACTCCTTTTTCATGGATCAAGAATGAATCCTGAAATATAGGAGCACTCTCAAAGCCTGTTGATCCTATCTGAAGCTGAAGGTACTTGTCTAGCATAGGATTAAAGCAGAGCTGATACAACTGATGGGGACGGGCCGTAGGGAGCACATTACACCAGTAGTCCACGCTCTGCACTGGCTGCCTATAGTGTTCCGGGCCCAATTCAAGGTACTGGTGTTGACCTTTAAAGCCCTACATGACCTGGGCCATTCCTACCTGAGAGACTGCCTCACTCCTCGGGCCCTGGAATGATTTCTGCAATCTGCCAGGGGCGCCTTCTTGGAGGTCCCCCGAGTAAACCACGGGGCCACAATGGAGAGGGCGTTCTCAGTGGTTGCACCACGGCTGTGGAACTCCCTCCCAGAGGAGACTTCCCTTGGTCCCAGCTTGTTGGCCTTCCACCGGGCCTGTAAGACCTGTCTGTTCGTCCAGGTTTTTGGCGGAGGGGGGTAAAGGGATAAGGGGTGGAATTTCTAGCCAGCGGGTCTTATCTCTTTTTATCGTATTTATTGTCTTTGTAACACTTTTTGTATATTTTTATCTGTTTTAAATTATGTAAGCTGTCCCAAGCTGCCATGAGGCTGGATGGGGCACGGCAGAAATAATTAAATACATAAATAAACAAACTACCAGCAAAAATCTGTAAACTTGTCAAAACGGCAGTATTTGACCCAACCCAGTAACATTTCCGAAAGCTCAAGGAGCATTTTGGAACTATGCCTCTAGGATATCCCCAGTCAGGCTTTACCTCTGCAGGTTGACAGCTGGCAGGGGCTTTGGGGAGGCATAGTTCCACCAACTGGAATTAGTCCAATAAAAGATATTACTTTACTACTTTGTCTCGATTGCCTATACTTGGGACCAACATGGCAAATCCTACTTTCTCTACACAGTTCCAAAGAGCGCCTTCAGCTTTCGAAAATGGCGGGCACTGAGATGGTTGGAACTACAGCTCCCAGAAGCCCACAGTCTGCACTAATCTGCAGCCTGGCTGTATGTACAATATGGAGCCCAGCCGGAGAAAGATACAAGCTGGACTGCCCCATCCAACCTGAGTTCCAGATGCCCCCACCACCCAGATCCCTCCTGTCACCATTAGGAACACACACACACACACACACACACACACACTCCACTGCTGCTCAGGGTCTCTGGACCGAAGGAGACTCCTTCACCCAATCCCGGTATTTATTTTTATGCATTACCATTAGAGTAGTGCTGCATCGGGTAATAAAATTGGTACCCACAGGTAATGTCCACATTTTCAGGCTCCCCATCAGTCACCTCACAGGCTACCCAAAGACCAATTGTGTCTTCCAGCTGGGGCTTGTGAGTTCCAGATTGTTCGAAGCAAAGGGAACTACATACAACAACAATTCTGGTTGGAGTCACTGGAATGGAGTCGTTGTTCTTGGGCAGGCATAAATACATGCTAGTAGCAGCTGCTTGCTGCCCACACCTGCGGTTTTTCAGAGCCCAAACAGGGTTAAACATGTGCGTTAATGGGTGGTCTATTCGTTAGGGCTGTAATGGCAAGCCACCGCGGCAGCTGTTTCCTAAAGAGCTCTTCCACAATGAGTGGCATGATGTGATAGAGATGTCCATTCCACTACTTATGTCTATAATCTTCTGCAATTTCCACCAGCACTTTCTGATATGCAGTCACAGTGCGAAAGTAGCAGAATAATGTTTCTTCTGACACTTTCCTATATTATATCCGATACTTTCCAAGATTATTTCTGATACTTTCCAATAATTCTTGCAGAAAAGCTGTGGAAAGTCGCGGGCAATTCTGAAATGGCAGAATGAAATATTGGTGTGGAAAAAGCAGTTGCCAATTCAGCCCTATATCCGTACAGTGATTGATTCAGGATTGTGAAAACAATGGGGCTGATCCCCCATTGCGGAAACAATGAGACAGAACCCACGTGCGCGCAAACCACACTCAAGTCCCTAGCAGAGACATTGTGTTGCATAGAGTGGGTATGGGATTGTGGCCAATGAACAATTAGAAACCTGGAAGTAAAAAAATTACTTTTGGTAATCCGGTATATAATAAATAAATGGTGTGTGGCAAATGGTAAACCGAAAGTTAGCAGATCAGTATGACAGCTTGTGGTATTGCAAGAATTGAGAAATCGTCTCGGTATCAGGAAATGGTTAGGAAACGGATCCCGGTTCCCAAGATGGAAAAATTACTCGTCAGTAAGATTTTTTTTCTGCTTGTTTCAGCCCTATGTAAGACCTTCTTTTTTGACCAAATATTTGGCAGGCGTGAATTGGGATTTTTGGCTGGGTGGGGGGGAATGTTTTGAGGGGTAGTTTTTGAGGGAACATTTATATTTTTTATGCATTTGTATGTATTAATTCTTATTTTTCAAGCTGCCCTGAGTCTTAGGGGATAGGCAGGGTATGAGTTTAAAGTAGAAACTACTTGCTGCTTACATCCACTTTTTTTTTCTCCAGATCCAAAACTGGGTTAAAGCTGAACCAAGGAGCTAGTGTTGTGTCTGGTAACACTCAAAGGCTCAGCGAGGAAGTACACATCGGGTTCGATCCCATGCCACATGGATCGTGCATGGACTTGAGCGTCATGGGATTTACCCCAATGAGAAAAGCTGAAATGAGTCCTACAAAACCCATTGAAATTGTAATACTCAACTCAGTAACATTGGATACTACTTGGCTGCCTAATTGCCTACTAATTGGCTAACAGTTTTACCAATTTTTCAAGTCCCTGTACCCATTTCCCAATGTTCAGATGCCCAACTGGTTAGTGAGATCCCGATTGGACAACCTGACAGACTACTCAATATTGCAGTTATTACCAGTGGGTAGCCTCTCTTCTGTCACTCTTCAGCTTGTGGTCTCTTTCTATTTTTGTGATATAGGGCTTTATCCTTTGAATCAGCTTGTCATAAGCAAATAATAACTCCTGCATTATTTGGGTAGTAAATATGATACCTGTTTCACCTTTAACAATAAGCAGCTGAAGGATTCCAGTGCTCTAATGCCCTTCCACTCTACTATAGAGAAGTCACATAGCAGACTGAAAGAAGTACCTAAAAAAATTGTTATACCCATTGAATTCCTTGTACCAAAAACTTGGGGTATTTTTTGGTACCTAAACTGGTGTTTGATCAAGCACCTGAAATACCAAGAAGTTGAAATACTGAAATACCACTTTTGTCCTGATTTTCTGAATTCCGGTTCTGTGTTTTGGGAAAAATTTGGAGGTGTTATTTCGGTTTTTTCCTGGAAATGTTTGTGTACTAGGAAAAAAAGAAACACAAACTCCGGTTTTTCAAGGACACGAACAGTAACCAGTACTGATTCGGAAAGCCAAAATGGTACCCAAGAATGCAAGTATTACCAATGGATACCAAATCAGCTACCTGTATCAGCCCTAGTAATTAGTTAAAAGAATCAGGACTTCGACACAATGGATTTGATCACCTTGTGTCTTGCCTGTATTAAATGCCATAGTTCCCCTCCTGGCTTCGTTTTGCACATGTATAAATGGCCCCAAGAAGGCAAGTTAAAGAGAACCAAATTATTTGCAACTGCAAAGTTATATTCTATCTAAGAAATAGGCAAATAGCATTTAGCTGGCACCCTAGATGCTCTTCAAAACCATTAAACATTCAGTCCATTGGCTCTATCTTCATCGGCAGCTAAATTCTGCTCAGCAGAGTAAGGAGAAGATAGGGCAAAGGTGATTTGAAGCCATCTTAGCGGTTTCCCTATCCAGTGGCTTGTCTCAGCCCTTGGCATAACTCCAAACAGCCACAGGGCTATAGCGGCTGCAATGTTTGCTTGTAATTATACCAGTAGGATTGAGGTACCCAGAATAAGTGGCTAGGTTCTGTTATCTGTTGGAAGTTCAGATAACTCAGGCAAGATGTCTAATCAAAAACCGTATTTACCACAGGAAAGAGCTACAGATCACTAACTGGCTACAGCTGTCACTCAAAGTTAGCCTGGTGGAAGGAGTCAGAGGCACTGTGGACACAAGGCAGGAATACTTTATCATTTAATTTCAGATCCGGAACTCATTTCCCTCTCCCTTTCCTCCCTGAAAAAGACGTATGGAGGTCAGAACAGATTACTTTGGCACAGACACAAAGAGAGGGACCATTCTTGTAAGAGTGAAAAGTCTTCTAATCCCCAGAAGACATCCCAACAATGGGCTGTTTGTGGAAGTACGTAAATGCTACTCTCCTGAGTAAATAAAACAAAATCAGCTTTTAATTCACTGCAAGGAGGACTGAAAGGTGGAGGAAATATTAACCCTTTTTGCTGTAGCTTCATGGGTTCAGTATTTCAGCACTGAAGTCACAGGCATCATCATCATCATCACCTCAATCCTATTCCTCACGGAGCCCGCGCAAAGCAGTAGACACTCACACATGTGTGCAGTTTCCACGGGACTCAATGTACCCACTATGGGGTTCCACGCGGTTTGCACATGGCTGCATGTGTGTACTGCCCCACACAGACCCTGCAGGGAATAGGATCAGGGCCAATATCACCACCATCGCCATCTAATTTAATTTATATAGAGGGCTCCCCTCCGTTAAGTGGAACTTGGTGTGCTTTACAATCTAAAAAATATAAAAACAATATCAAATCAATTTAAAACAATTTAAAAGGGGAAGATACAGAGGGAGGATATATTACATTAAGGAGAATCAACAGTGGATCCTAAATGCACCTAGAGAATGAATTAGTTTTTGGTTGCTTTTTAAAGGTAAGCACAGAGGAACTAAGATGGACATCCATAGGAAGCACGTTCCAGGGCCTGTCACAACGAAGGCCTAATCGCCCACTGACATAAAAAGCAATGGCAAGATCACCAAACTGTAGGTGGTTTCTGAGCACAGATAAACACCAATCTGGGGGACTTCAGGAGCAGGTCTCAAATATAATCAGGGGCCTAGACCATTAAGATCCCTGAATACCAGCAGCGCAATCCCAACCTCAATCCGTCGCTCTACAAGCAGCCAATGTAGGCAAGACAGGTGTAATGTGATCCTGGCTGCCCAAACCAGTAAGCAGCCACGCTGCCCCATTCTGAACAAGCTGCAAATGATGGATAAACACTGATATCAGTCCATACAGGAAGGAGTCATATGGCACATGCTGCATTCATATTCATCCTCTAGATTAATTTCCAAAGGTTTCCTACTCAGTAGTATGTGGTTAATGTTCGGTATCTTGGCATTTTGGTATTTGTGTATCGACAGTTCTTATTTAAAAAGTTATAAGTTCAGAGTTGTTGATTGGTTAACCCATGTCATGCAAGGACAAAGATATCAATTGATTGGATGATGTGGCACAAAAACAGCGCTGATGTCCTCTTGTTCCAATGGAGTCACACAATAATCAATACCTTGCGTAACAAAAAGCCAAAATATCAACTATCTAAACCATCAACCAGGCAAAATGTTGACCTACTGACCTAAGGAACAAATTCAATGAACTTCATGAGGGCTACAAATGGCTGCTTTTGCACAAAATACTAATAGTGGGATTACAATTTGCTCCCACATGTTAATTGCACGTGTGAGTTCACCATTCCACATTTGTACCATGCATTATGCCTTGAATGCTCACCCATTGCCAGGCTCCGAAATCCTACTCTTACAATGATGGGTGTTATGGTTGGGAAGCACTGTCTCATGTGAAAGCAGCATTAGCCAAGGTACTTGCATTCCAGAATTAAATTCTTGAATAGGAATTCACAGTGGGTAAGGTGTTGGATATTTATTCATTTGTTTATTTTTCATTACTTATATCCTTCCTGCTGAAGCAGCTCGGGGCGGCTAACAATAAAAAAATATATTAAATATAAATATAAAATACAACAATATAATAAACAAGTCAATAAAATATGAAACCGTCCATATGGGGGAAGTAGAACAAAAAATCAGAAACTTCCCTACCCTAACCCCACCCTTTACCCATCTCCGTCACCAAAAGCATGGTGGAACAGTCCGGTCTTACACATTCGTCGAAAGGAGGAGAGATCTGGTACCATCCAGGCCGCTGCTGGAAGGAAGTTCTAGAGCCTTGGTGTGACCACCGAGAATGCCCTCTCCATAGTTGACCCTGAGCAACTCAGGGGACTTCGAGAAGGGTGCTCCTGGTGGACCACAGGGGCCAATGCAGCATGCTGGGAGTGAGGCGGTCTCACAGGTAGGTAGGTCCAAGATTGTGTAGGGCTTTATGGGTAAGCACCAACACTTTGAAGAGGGCCTAGAAGAAGACTATGGGCAGCTGGTGCAGAGAATGGAGCACCAGTGTAATGCATTCCTGGTGACCCATCCCTGTAAGGAGATGGACTGCTGTTTTCTGCACGTTATCAGGGTTCTGATATGGACCTTGGAGAATAGGATTCAAATTACACTTTCCCATCAGCTCACTGAGTGGCCTTGGCCAACTCCATGGGTTCTTTTACATAATCCTCAGCCCTGGTTCTGCCCGTGCCAGCCTGCATCACCCTTGAGCTGACTGGTCTATTTAAAAGCACCCCACCGGATGTGGGAGTTGAACAGGCTGACCCTGCTCTAGAGCAGCCCCGTCGGCAGTGCTCCAGAACATTCTAGAGTGCCTCTGGTAGAGTGGGTCAGTCAAACCTACATCCTGAGGTGGAACAGCTGTCTGTCTACTGGGTGGGATGCATACTTCATCTCAGCGCTCAAAGAGCCATTGCCCATTGCATCATAGAATTGCGGGAGCCAGGCTAGAGCATCAGGCATTCGCCCGCAACTCTGTGGTGTGGGGGAGGTGCTGTGCAGGCGGACTCTGGCCTGAGGATATCACTGAGTCTCTCTAAAGTGGACCCAGATGGGGACTGCAAGTGGGAAGATGCAGGGGTATGCCCCCCCAGAGCAGCTCCGGGGGCAGACAGCCTCTGTGTCCGTTTGTTTACACCCATTATCTCTCAGTCTTTATGTAAAATTGGAATAATAATTACCTACTTAGCAGGGCTGTTGGTGACCTAGATGTGGATTGTAAGGCAGTCACCTTGTACGTTACACTAGACTATAGGACTGGTTGATCATTCTCATGTTTTTCACGTGAGCCTAGCGTCAACAGTCTTTATGAAACCATAGGAATCTCAGAAAAAGAAGTAGAGATAGCCATCATGCTAGCTCAGCACAATAAAAAAAAATACAACTGAGCCTTGGGATGATTCTATATGTCTTCAACATGCAATTCTGCTGTTGTCCTTCTCTGTTGGCTCGTTTAATTGTGCCTGTGAAAGAAAGAAAAAGAAAGAAAGAAAGAAAGAAAGAAAGACATTTTCTTTATTTCACAGTTGGGCTCTTAGAAACATTTTGCCTTCAATAAAGTGATTATGAAATGTCAAGAGATGGCAATGAAGATTTTATCACAATTTAAATGCTGCTCACCCTTCTTACGAGCATGCAGATAGCTGCAGTTAAGCTGGAGATCCCAGTCTAAAGCAACAAAGATGATGAATGAAGTGAAAGAAGTATTTTTGTAGGAGGGTTTTTATATTATATTCAATTTATATATTGAAAAGGTTGCATATAAAGAAACAAGAGAGTAATTGTTCTCCATTGCTAGTCAGGGTAGTATAAGAGTCAATAGCTTTAAGTTGCAGGGAATGTCGAGTGTCAGAGACAGGATGCTGGGCCGGATGAACCACTGGTCTCAGCCAGTACGACACTTCTTATAGTTTTATGAAGACAGATTTAGGTTTCCCATTAGGAAAACCTTCCTAACTGTAAGGGCACTTTAGTAGAGCTGAAATGGGGAGCTGATTTGGTACCCAGAGGTAATACTTGTGTTTTCAGGAATGGTCTCTGGTAGCCGAATCAGCACCCAAATACCGTTCAAGTACTCAAAAAACCAAAATTTTGGTTACCTGTTTTTCAAGTACTCAAAATTAACCCCCAAATTGAAATAATACAACAAGATTTTCTGAAATCCAGGACAAAATCAGGATGAAAACGGTATTTCGGTATACTGGTTTGCTGGTATTTTGGCATTTTGCTATTTTGGGTACTGAATAAATACCAGTTCGGTTATCGGAAAGTAATTGAACGTTTGGGTTCAATTTGAGTAAGAGAAGTTCAATGGGAATATCCATTTTCGTGGATACTCATTTCAGTTCTGTGCTTTAGCAATGGTGCACGTTGCCAAGGATACTTCTCTGAAGCAACCAGAGATGGAAACTATCCAAGACAGGATGCTGGTCTGGTCTAGAGATGAAACGGTTTACCGTCGGTAACCAGTAACCTTCGATTTTCAGCAACTGATCTGCACTGACAACACTTGATTAGCGAGTGATATCCATTTATTAACCAATAGTGTAATTGAGTTATCAAATTACTATATTACCACTTTGTGATGTTCTCTGTGTTGCCACAGGCTGGCTTCCACTTTCTTCTGCAGTTACAGGCTAGCTCCTTTTGCTTTCCTGTTTATCCACCAGACCCTGGTTTCAAGTTTAAGTGAGGGTGAGAACAGACATGAGAGTACTGTAGCCTGTGTTGGCCCGCATTGGCTTGGAACTCACCTGCACATTTGTTCCATTGCCGCAAGATGTTCAGCTGCATATGCCCTGGCGTGGGAGGTTGGCTGTGTAGCATGGGGGTCTTCCAGGGCTGCATGGGGCTCTGGGTAGCTTTTGGGGGAATTAGCAACACCCCACTGCCACGCCTAGTCAGCCCTCGGCCGGACTGTATCCTCCCCAGGGAGAGGGTATGCTATATGGGGTTCCCCTGTAGGGGTCCCACCCTTGGCCTCCAACCTCCTCTTATAGCCAAGGCCTACACCACCAATAGCATATTCATAGAGGGCTTATGCCCTGTAGGGTCCCCCGACCAGTCTCTTTGGTGGGGTTCAGCCTCCCAAGGTCTGAGACCCTCAGAGTTGTTAGTTACTCCGGGTGGCCTATATTAGGTGGATCCCACCTGAACTGGTCCGTTTCTGGTTCTGCCAACAGGTTCAGCAGATGAGGGTCCAGGGGGGTCTCACTGGAGAAGCACCAGCAATGAGGAGGAGAGAGCTACAGGAGTAAGCTCCTTCTCCTATGGCCACCCCCAGCAGACTGAGCTCAGGCCCTTTATAGGCCTTGAGCATGCTCAGTTCCAACTGGCCTTACTGAGCATGTCTGCTGACTTAGAGCTCAGAAGGCTTTCTAGGGTTCAACTGAGCATGCCTCAGGACTTAGACTTCAGAGGGCTTTAGAGTCTCCACTGGGCATGCTCCAAGCTTGATTCCTAGCTATATAGCCACTAGGCAGCCCAGTAATAGGGCTCCTACCAGCTCAGAGGAGCCACCCTATTACACTCCCCCCCCTTTTTAGAGAACAAGGGCATGGGGAGTGGACTTGCATCAACGGAAACTAGAAAAGGAAAGGGGTGGGGTCTGGTCCCACCATCTCTCCCAAGACCCCAGCCCTGGGACCCATACAAGTCTCCAGGATGATCCCTAGAAGGTCAACCAACAAGAGGATTCTCGGGGCTTTAACATAAACAGGTCCCAACCTTCAATGTCCCTTTTTATGGGATTTCTTCCATCCCTTCATGGATTCTTGGGTTGGGTTACCCGGCTGTGGGCATTGGGAGTCCATTCTATGTGGCTTGCCTGGAGTCCAACAACAAGGGTCACAAAAATATTGCTTAAAGTCCCTTCCTCGGGGGGATGTTGTAACATCACAGTCACACCATGCACAGCCATATACTTTTCCAGCCATGGGTCCTACACATGCAGAAAGTCACGCAAGCTCCTTCTCCAACGGCCACCCCCAGAAGACTGAGCTCAGGCCCTTTATAGGCCTTGAGCATGCTCCGTTCCAACTGACCTTAATGAGCATGTCTGCTGACTGAGAGCTCAGAAAGGCTTTCTAGGGCTCAACTGAGCATGCCCCGGGACATAGACTCCAGAGAGCTTTAGAGTCTCCACTGGGCATGCTCCAAGCTTGATGCCTAGCTATATAGCCACTAGGCAGCCCAATAATAGGGCTCCTACCACCTCAGAGAAGCCACCCTATTACAGGCTGCTATTGGATATGTCCTCCGAAAAAGTTCAGAGACACATCCCGATTTAGAGTTTGGGTCCGATCATAGCAAGATGAATGGCTCCAAGAGGTCTCTGTCCCTGATTGCCTGGCTCCCAGGAGCTCCATTTAAAGGCTTGAGAAGCTTAGGAGGAATTCATCGCTCTAATTGGGTACAGGAACAGGATTGGTTGGGTCTGGTCAGGTGACCAGAAGCCTTCAGCATTTAAGGATGAAGCTGAGAGCTTACCTGGGAGAAGATCACCAGGGAGGCCAGGGAGGCAGGAACGTTTTAGAGAGGATGGACATAGAGTGTCAGCCTTCCCTGGTGAAGTTGTTGTCAATCTTGAGGCTTCATTGAGAATGAGGGTGACACCACAAATTTTGCAGGGGGAGGCCAAGGCTGATCTGGAGACTTGGATGGCTTGTTGCTTAAGAAGACCCTTCCCCCTTGCCTGTAGGAGAGTCCATAACTAGGGCATGAGCATGGGCCCACCTTGCTTCACCACTAGCTAAACAAGTATTAACCATGGTTACAGAATTAAGTATCCTTTTCATTTCTCCGTAGAACAAGTCTTTATGCTCTCAATTAGAGCTGAAAGGGTATCCACAAAACGCCTTCGCTGTGCCCGATTCAACTCAAATATTTTGGATACTTTTTGGTACCTGCAACAGTATCCAATCGTGTACCCAAAATACCAAAATACCGATGTACCAAAATACTACTCCCTCTTCACCTACACCACCGTTCGGGCCTGAATTTCAGACTTTGGGTTTGGTTTTTTCCTAGGTCATTTTGGGTACTCGAAAACTAGAAAACCCAAATTTTGTTTTTTTGGATACTTGAAGTATTTGTGTGTCTTATTTGGATATTCGCAGCAGTACCTGAAATGCAGGTATTAACCACAGGTATTTGTTTCAGCTCTGTTATCAATATTTAGCAGAGCTATGATTGCAGATTCCTCCAAGATGCCTTGTTGCTATTCTCTGCTCTAGACCAGCCTGAGAAGCCACAGCTTGCTAAGGTGAAAGAAACCCAGTGATTCTGAACTGAAGTTTTGTCTACCAACATTTTTTTTTAATATGTAATCTTGTCATGAGTGAACTCGAGTCATTAATAATACAGTAAGCAAAAATGTGCTACAGTTAACCTTAAATTATAACTTACAAAGAGCGTTCTTGCAGTTTCTCCTTTGATTTATGGGCTCAGTTTATTCTATGCAAATTCATGCACGGTTTCTAATAAGAGGGAGGAGGAAAGATAAAGGAGGCCTGAATATTTTATAAGCTTTTCCCCACTTACCTTAATTTAGAATTATGAAGCTGAATATTTAAGTAGAGAATAATTACCTATTACTAATTTCCCACATAGTTTATCTATTTCAATCCAGCACATTCCGAGCAATGGAAAACATAACTGTTTTACTACCTGCACCACTGTAAATATGATAATTAGGTGTACTTCAGCGGGACTTTTTGCTGATGCATGGGAAGATAGATACTGTAATATAATCAGGCAATGCTGGAGCTATTGTTTTATACCCCTTTTAAAAATAATATACCTGCTGTTCTGTATTTCATCTGTCGGACACAATAAAGTTAACTTTTTAAGAGGATGTTGCCCTAGCTTCTCTTCCTCGCGCTGTGTACTCCCAGGTGTATTGTTTAACTTTTAGGAGCTGCGTAACAAATCTGCCACTGTTGCAGTGCCGCACGCTATCAAATTGCATATTCGGGCAGCTCTAATGGCACTCACATCCTCCTGCGCCAAAGAAGTACAAGAGTTTTAGCTTAGAGCTGAAATGAGGACCCATCAAAACAAGCCAACCCGTTGAATCTGAGCCATCCAACGTGAAATAAACAAACTGAGGAGCAAACACTACGGGTGCAATCGTACGGGCCACTGATGCAGGCACGTGCATGCGCAGCAAGCTCTGAAAGGGCACGTTCCTGCTCCACTCCCCGGGCTGTTGGGCTGTGTGGACTATGGGAGGGGTGTCGCATCGGAGGGGGCATGCCATTGCCCCACGTGATTTTCTGCATGCACAGGACGCATGCACACCTGAGTGCCCACCATCCAGCTTGATGGTGCACCTGCCACTGGCATACACTAGCAGTAGGATTGCACCCTAGCTGTCTAATAGGGGTGCAAAGAAGGCAAATCATTTGTTTTCATTTTTTTTATACTAAAAAACTTTGTGTTTGGAGGTTTTAATAAACGACCCATTCATTTTTTTTTCCATTTTATTTTATTCAAAATTAAAATTAAAAAATTACTGCGCATACACAAAATGGTTGTTGGAGCCTGTTGGAAAAGGGCGCACATGGACAGAATGGCCAGGGTGGCTATTTGGCACATGTGCAGTGATTTGTATTGTTATTCCTTTTTAATAAAATAAAATGAAAAAATAAAAATGAAAATTAACGAAATCAAACAAATGTCATTTGCTTATTCCTTTCATTTTCGTTACCTTCATTATGAAAATGAATGGGGCGCCATTCATTTTTTGTAATGAACTAAAACAATATGAATTGCACACACACACCTACTCCCTGATTCTTGATTGATTGCCTGATTTCGTATTTTCGGTTTGCTTGGTTCATTCATTTCAGACATTTTTAGTTTTTATTTTCCATCTCTTGTTTTCACTGTACCTAACAAAAATGAATGAAAAACTAGATTTGGAAGAAATAAATGAACCGAACCAACTGAACCAAACAAATTAAAAATGTGAAAGATCAGTTGCTCAAACATTTTGATGAATGTTGATTGGGTTGACTATAACCTGAAATATCCCAGCCCCATGTCCCACAAAGAGTGGGTAATTTCATATCTGAAAGGTCTTTCGACCCGCCATGCTGAACCCTGGACTGGAATCCATCTTGGATCCTGGTCCAGACCGGCCATCCTTTAGACGTGCTGCCTGATCGCGGAGGGGAATTGGGGAGGGGGCGTGCGGCCACTCAGCCTCGCCCCCCTGCGCTCCCCCAGCTGCCCGCACTTGTGAAGAAGGGCGGGCGCAGCGACCAATTCAGCCACAATCCCGTAATGTGGTCAGAACCACTGTACAGAACGGGGTGAGGTAACAGACATTACCTTCACCCCATTCCTGATCATGGTTCAGCTAACCACGATTCTGGAGGTGAGGCCAGTCTCCCCTCCAGAATCGTGGTTAGCTTTGAACCCCACCAGGAATTCACCATGGTGAACATCTGGCGGGAGTCAAACAGACGTTTGCGCGATCACAGTCACCACCCGGAATCCACTGTGATTCAGGGTGGTTGACTGTGATCCTGTAATATCTAAAATTACCCAGTGATTCTGCTACTACCCATTTCAGCTTTACCGCTTCAAATCTCCATCCACTGGTTTCATCTCCCCTTTTTGCATTCAGTACAAGCGTCTTGTCTGCATGCCCCCATTTCCACTCCCTAAAACTGAGCTCAGTCTTTCAGTGCTTTATTTAATTTATTTATTTAATTAATTAAACAAATTTTGTTACCCCACCCCTCCTGCTCCAGGCAGCTTGGGACGGCTTACATATAAAAACAATTAACAGCAATCTAAAACACAATAAAGGAGAAGGCAAAAACAATAGATCTCCCTCCCCGCTCCCTAACCAAGAACCCCACCACCACCACCCTACACCCATTTCCCTCATCAAACGCCTGGCGGAACAGTCAGGTCTTAGTCATATGCCGAAGGAAGGGAGGTGTGGGGCCATCTGGTCCTCTGCCAGGAGGGAATTCCACAACCGAGGTGTGGCCACCAAGAATGCCCTCTTCATAGTTGCTCCCCAAAGCCACATGGGGGACCTCAAGGATGGTGATTCTGGCTGACTGGGATAGGAACTGGACTGAGGGACCAGATGCAAGAGATAGAAAGGTTGGCTGGCTCCCAGAATCCCATCAGGTGACCGAATGCCCAGAGGGGAAAAAAAAATCTATCCCAGAAGTGGACTTTCCCAGTTTTTCTCGGACTTTTCTTGGGACACCAATACAGGCTCCTGCCCACAGTCCCTGGGTTGACTCAAAGATTATGATATTTGAATTTTGTGGGTACAAAATCCTTATCTATTCTGACATTTAACCATCTCATCCCTTAATCAGGTCCATGGTTTCTGACATGGTTCTGAAAACTCATATCCAAATGTAATTTTTAGCTGATTAGCTATTTTACCTGATTAGCAGGTGGGAATTTCAGTTTCAGACAGAACTGAAATGACCCTAAAATTGGTTTTAAAACCGTAAAACAGAAATTGCATTTCTTTTTTGGTTCCGGCATATTGGTTTTTTTCATTGATTTTTTTCTGGTTTTAACTTTTTTCTCATTGACTTCAATGGGAGAAAATCGATTGAAGTCAATGGGTGAAAACAGGCATGACGCTAACCACCCTTTAACCACCCTTAGTGGTTATTTATGCATGTTGCAGGGATGAATTGGTGCCCTATGCAGTCCTGAAACATGCATAAATGACCACCAAGGGTGGTTAAAGGGTGGTAGGCATCATGGCTGTTTTCACCCAATGAGAAAAACAGAAACAAAAATCAATGCAACCTCCCTCCCCAAAAAAAGAAACCGAAATGCCGAACTGAAAAAGTACTGCAATTTTCTTTTATGGTTTCCACACCAGATACATCCAAAAGGCCAAGCTGCCTTTACAAATCACAGCCACTATGACCACCTCCACCCCTGAGTCAAGAGTGGTGGAGAACACCACAGAGTACCCAGCTGGCGTAATCTGGGACAATACCAGCCCAAACGCTTTGTCCAGCCAGGTCACAATAATCTACATGGGGTCGTCACCTTCATCTTGAATCAAACCATGAATGATACAAGATTTATTTGACATTGAACTTACATTAAGCAGCATCAGAGTCAGATCAGGGCCCTACTGACCTTAGCCCTCAAATATCTCGAGTCTGGGAGGGTTGGGGACACAGTGTCAAGAGCAGGAAAACAAAATATAGTAAATCTGGAAATACGTCCTGTCCTGACTGGACAAGAATGGAAAACCAAAATGTAATAAATCTGGCAATCTATCCTGAAACGAATAGGTATATTCAAGACATTTGTTCCCATGAACAAATATCTCATCTTTGGTAAGATGGGGTATACATTTTTAAAATAAATCAAAATAAATAAATGAATAAATTTTTAGCCCCCTTGGAAAAATAATTTAATTTAATTTAATTTAATTTAATTTAATTTAATTACTTCATGTCAGTATGTTGGTCGCCACAGTTTCTTTTTATTAAGTACCAAAAATTGAACACAAAATACCAAAGTAACCAAGCCAAAATGACAAAATGGACATTGGGTATCACCAAAAAACAAAGAAAGTTAATCCTGTGCATGCACTTTGTTGAATTGGAGTGCGTTGGGACGCCTAGTGGCACCTGGATTGTCAGGTTGCAGCGGTGATCAGGAGTGCTTTTCACCAGAGCCATTTGGTGAGGAGCAGGGGCGGCTGGTGGGTTTTGAGGTTGGGGGAGCAGTAAGACCAGTAAGGCGAGCCTAGGGGCAGAGCCAGGGAAACGGTTGGTGAGGTAGGTGGAGCCAGGGCAACGGTAGGCGGCATAGCCCAATACCAAGGACTTCCCAGGGTTAACATTGGATGGACATTACTTAATCCAGCAATTTCAGTTAGGCAGGTTATATTCACCTCCTCTGCCAGGTTTAAAAAGCAGGCAGACAACCTTAAACCTCTCTTACAAGCAGTTTTAGCAAAAATCCACAGGACACAAAGCTTTTCTCAGGGCCCTATCATCATGCACAGATATATAAAAAACAGAAAACCACACGTAGACCAAAGCATTCCCACAAGCCCGCAAAGGCATCCCCAGCACCCAAACGCCTGTGAAAGCACACAGGCCCTTTACAAAGAAAAAAAAAAATTGGCCAGTTTCAGGGATGCATTGCCACCAAATCAGACACATCCAAACCAGCATCCCTAGTAGCTTCACCAACAAACTGCCTGTTCAAGCAAACAGGCCCCTTTTAAAAAAACAGTTTGGCCCCTTTCGGGGCTGCATTCCCACCAAAGCAGGCCCCAAGTCCAGACCAGCAACCCCAGCAGTCACACCTTATCCCCGGCAGCCAAATGCCTGTCCACACAAAGTACTTTACAGCAGCAGGGAGCAGCAGTGAAACAATGAAGGGACCATTTAAAAAAAAGAGTAGCCACGACCAGTGGAAGCACAAATTTACAAAACAGTCTCTCTACTCATGATGGGAGGGGAGAGGAAAGCAGCAATGCATTGCTGCTGCTTTCCTTCTCCCCTGTCAGTAGAGAGGCCATTTTGTCATCATGCAAGCACAAAAAAGCACCCCTCCCCCATTCCATCCCCAGCCTGTCCCCATGCACACGCACCCCCCAATGCATCCTGCCTGTGCCCCCCCTGCAATCCATCCCCAGTCTCACCCCCACAATCCATCCCCAGTCTGCCCCCCCTCGC
>QEPC01008446.1:2578544-2603365 GCA_003113815.1 Sphenodon punctatus | reverse complement strand
CAGGCCCCTTTTTATAAAACAGTTTGGCCCCTTTCGGGGCTGCCTTCCCACCAAAGCAGACCCCGAGTCCAGACCAGCATCCCCAGAAGCTACACCTTATCCCCGGCAGCCAAATGCCTGTCCACACAAACTACTTTCCAGCAGCAGGGAGCAGCAGTGAAACAGCGAAGGGACCATTAAAAAAAAAAGAGTAACCACGACGACCAGTGGAACCACAAATTTACAAAATGGTCTCTCTACTCATGATGGGAGGGGAGAAGGAAAGCAGCAATGCATTCATTGATGCTGCTTTCCTTTGCCCCTTCCAAGCATGAGTAGAGAGGCCATTTTGTCATCATGCAAACACAGAGCAAGCACCCCTCCCCACAATCCATCCCCAGTCTGTCCCCCCTGCAATCCATCCTCAGTCTGTCCCCCCTCCCCACAATCCATCCCCAGGCTGTGTCCCCCTCCGCAATCCATCCCCAGTCTGTTCCTCCACACACACAATTTACTCACCAGAGGCAGCACAGCGGGATCCTGGGATAGCACGCTGGCTCCTCTTCTTGGGTCTTCTGCACAGGCTGCTAGGCTCCCCCTCCCTCCCAGAGTTGAGTCAAAGTTTGACTCGACTCTGAGGGAGGACTCGGAGGGAGGGAGGGGGAGAGCCTAAGAGCAGCCTGCACGGCAGCTCCCAGCCCCCCCCACACACAACTGAGTCATCTGTGAGGGGGGGAGGGCTGGGAGATACCACCCAGGTGTAGTCTGGCCCGGTCACCTGTATGCAGCACCCGGGTAGGACTTTTAGCCCTGGGCTATCCCTGAAATGAAATAGTACCCCCTGTGGCACTATTTCATTGCAGGGTTCCCTTTATGCGGGATGGACGGCACTTCTAACTGCCCATTCTGCATAAAGGGAGAACGCCTCCCTTTTGTCCTCCCAAGGCTTCCCTAGGCAGCCTTCAGAAGGGGTGTGTGTGAGTCACTGGTTGTGTGAGCATGCGCACACACAACCGGTGAGAATGTCCGAGTCATCTTGAAGAACCTTGTTTGGAGGCACTGACCTTGAAGATTGCTACCTCTAAACAAAGTTCTTTGAGCTGGCTCCGCATATTCACCGCGGCATGGTATTTTGTTTTTTTTAGTGTCGGGGCTCGGGGGAGCAGCATGTCTGACTCCTGGGAGGCCAGGAGGGGCATTGCCTCATACACCACGGAGGGTGCACCACCACTCGTGAGGAGGTTGCGGCCTTTTCTTTCTGTTTTAGACCTGGCCACCATCATCTATGCCTTCATCAACTCGAGGGTGGATTACCACAATCTACATTGGGCTTCCTTTGATGGCTGTTTGGAAGCTGCTGCTGTACAGAATGCGGTGGCTCGACTCCTCTCAGGAACAAGTCACCGTGAGCACATTACCCCGGTATTCCAAAGCCTGCATTGGTTACCTAAAGTTTTCCAGGTACAATGAAAGGTGCTGGTTTTGACCTTTAAATCCCTAAACAGACTGGGTCCCATATATCTGAAAGACCACCTGTTCTATGGCTTTTATGATCGGCCAGAGGCACCCTCTTGTGTATTCCCTTGTCCATTGGGTGGTAGAGTGTTCTCCGCGCAGGAGAGTGCTGTTGGTTGTTGCCTCCATGTTGTGGAACACCCTTCCCCAGGAGGTTCACTATCAGAGGCTGCTGGGTCCAGAGTCCACAGGAATCATGAAGGATTGGGCGAGTTCAGAGGTGGAAGAGTCTAAGTGTGTCTTTAGACATAACACTGTTCAGTGTTCTGTAACACAGTGTCATACTGTTACAGTTATTAGACATACCGTCAACACAGTATTCACCCCAAACACTGATTAAACTGTTAAGACCCGGCAGTGTTCAATTCCAGTGTTTGAGGTGAACACTGTGTTGATGGTAAGTCTAAATACTAGGGGTGGGAATATCGGTTCCCCCGAAATCCGATATTGCCGGGTTTTGGGTGTATCGGCTTAATCCGATAAATCCAATATTTACCTGTACTGGCATACTGGATTTTTAACATTGTGGACATTGAAGTCAACAGCCGCAATGTAAAAATCCAGTCTGGCGTCCAATGTTAAAAATCCAGTAGGCCGATACCAGTAAATCCAGTTCCTGGGAGATCCGATACCAGTACATCTGGTATCCAGCATTCTCCCCGGTGTCCCACTCCTACTAAATACTGTAATAGTATGACACTCTGTTACAGAACACTGAACAGCGTTATGTCTAAAGACACTCCAGGGGTTTTTACAATGCCACATCTTTAGACCTACACTTGTTCTCGGCAGCCGTTGCTTAAAATGGGAGCAACATCACTTCCGGGATGTCTAAACCCACCCCACACGTGCAGGTTTATCTCCCTACATATCTTTTGGAGGTGCTTTTAAATGCCTCATCTAAAAGTGGTCTCAAAGACACGTGTGGCGGAAGGAGGGGGCTGTAGAAGGGAGGGGGAGCAACCCAAACAGACAATATTCACTGGCCAATTACTGCATACTTCCACCTTTAACGGAGAACCAATCAGTGGTGGCTTCAAGGCGGACATAGAGGATAAATATAAGCTACTGTTCTTTGGGCCTGCTCTTTGTCTGTGGTTAGTTCTGGCTTTGATCAGAGCGCTTTCTCAGACTTTGCTGGTAGGCTTTTTGTGTGTGTTTACTAGAGCTCACTGCAAGAGTTCATCTAACTACAAAAATCCAATCCCTATGCACCTGGGGTGCTGCTCAACATCCTTCTGCCCCTCCTGGGGCATTCTCTGCAAGTTGACGGACACCCCCACACACCCAGGGTGCCCTCCCAGACTGAAGCCTGTGCCAAACAGCAGAGATGACAGATATTGCCTCTGGCCAATTGGCTTGACATTTCAAAGATACCCTGTCTGTGACAAATATGTAATTGCCTCTCTTACCTCTTGCCTCTCTTACTGCATGCTTCCAGCTTTCCAAGACCAATCCTGGGTGGCTCTAAAGTGGCCATAGAAGGGACATAACTAGGACTTTAGGCTGCAAGGCAGAGGGCAGGGGGATAGCATCCCAGAAATCAGGAGACATGGCTCACACATCCAGGCTGGCCAGTTGTCATCACAATCACATCCTGCAGCACTGTGACAAAGGACATAAGAGAATCCCTTATTGGCCTAAGCAGATGTTTCCAACTTCCCATTAACAAATGAGGGAGAGGGGTTGTGGTGGTCAAAGCACAGAATGATATGGGTGACATTTCTGCTGGCCAACTGGCATCACAAACACATCTCGTACCACATTGACAAACATGAGAGAGTCCCTGGCATAGGCTCATACTCTCCATATGCTATGCAGTCTTATAACTTTGGTAGCCTTTATTATTTCCTTTTGATATTAAGCAGAGATGATCCTAAAGGTTGTAGATAGAAGCCTTCTAAATTCCATGTAAACTGACTGGAATACAAAGTCATTACAGCCAGAAATGCATTTAAAAATAAATTGCTTATAACGTCAAAACCCTCTATCCAAGCTTTCTGAAATTTGACAGGAGTGGTACCTTTTGAAAGAGGTATGATCTTGCCAAGATTCATGTAAATATGATGGAATACAAAGACCTTACAATTAGTAACGTGTACACAGACTTTTGTAAAATAACAAATTTCAACTGCTTATAACACCAGATACCTTTAACCATTCATTCCTAAATTTTTCACTCATAATACCCTTCATGGAGTATATAATCCCACCACATTTCATCAAAACCAAATGAAAAATAAAAAGAGGACAACCAAAAATGTGTTTTCCATTGAAACAAATGGAAATGAGAAACAAAAGTAAAACGAAAACAAAACAAAGACTAACGAAACACAACGAAAACAAGTGACAATTTAATTATGAAAATGAACTGAATAATGAAAAAAAGACCTTTACTGTGCACATCCCTATTTTATTGTTTAAACTTTATTATTGTTGTTTGATTGCGAGCTAGCCTGAACTTTTGTGGGAAGGGCGGTGGATAAGTCTAAATAAATAAATAAATAAATAAATAAAATGAAATAAATTTCTGCAACCAGTTCTTTAATCATTCTTCTCCATCTCCTCTAGCATGTTCACCTGCCCACCTTACCTCCCTGGTCTGTGTGTTGGTCCTCAACCTGGCTTTGGCATTCCAGACCCGATCCTGAGCCAACCCCTGGGCCTGATCCAGCATGACACTCCAGTTCTGATCCCCAGTGAGTCTGTGGCAATTGAAGTAAGTCCTAATTCCAACCAAACGTACGCATTAAACCATTCCTGGAACCCGTGGTATCTCAACTTGATGAAGATATTTAAGTGAAGCATTAATTGTAATGCCTTATATTACAAGCAAAAGAAGGGGAAATTAGTCCACAGAGATAGGTCAGATTATCCCCGCAAATGAGATAACGTGATTTGATACCCAATTGTATTTTCTGTTCGCTTGTGAACAAGCCAATTCCGCCCCCTCCCCCCCACATACACACACACACACAATTACCTCCACTTCCGTCCATCACAATAAATTTAGATCAAATTGCAAAAGGAGACTGGACATCCTCCAATCAGGGGCAAATAAAATCATTTGCTTTCCTGTAAATAAGGGTGTCATGTTGCATTACAATAAGCGCCTCTCGCTATATCAAATTATGTCTCTTTGCTGGTGGAGAGTAATTTACCCTTTACTTTTTACTTTTTATTCTTTACTCTTCTTAAATCTTTCCTCATCTGTCATTTGCTCCAAACCTTTAACCTTTTTTATTTCCTTTCTTTCTGCTTATCTCCTCAACCCTCCCCAACATCCCTCCATTTGACTTTCTTCCTGGTACACTACGTATCAAGAGCTATTTATCTGTCTCAGGTGTTCTTGAAATACTTAGTGTCTCGGGCATCACAACAAATGTGATATTTTAGATTCAGCCTGTGCACTTAAGAATTAAAATCCATCATCAATTATTTAGAAAGAAATAACACCGAAACAAAAATCAACACGGACCTGCGGACAAGTTGTTTAATGTTCTTAACACAGAAAATGGACATCAAAGGATCAATTATGCTACAAGTAGATTGCAAATTGCAACATCTCTAATGTCTACATTCCTGGGGGGAAATGGGCCTGTGAAGGAGATAAGTATTATTTAGACTGTATGGATAGCTTTACAGGTTTGTTTGCTTGGGGGGGGGGGGATTTATCTATTTATAGAAGATAGATTTCTTTTACTGCATGGCACATGGGCTATTTAATAAGACAATTTTTGCTGTATGGATTCTGAAAGTGTAATGAAGGAGGATGTCCAATGGTGTTTTGATGGTAAGTCATTGATGGTCTTTTAAAGTGACACAGCATTCCATTCATTCTTGATTAGCCCATTTGGTATTTCACTTTGGTTCTAATCTCTCTTGCACACGTAACTCTGTTGAGTCAAAGGCAGAGTCAAGCCGGGTGAACAATCTTATGTGTCACTAATTAGAAGGGAGTTGCTTTTAAAGCATATTGCTTCCATCATATGCCAACAAATACTAATACTGGAATAAATCATCATATCTGGACCTCTCACAATGAGGCAAGCAAGGGCACCTGGGGGGGGGGAGATACTCTGGGGGGGGGAGTTGATCACAAGCTGAACACAAGGAGGAGGAGATGAAGACGAAGACAAAGAAGACAATGGAATGGGAACGTCCCCTGAGTTACCCTCCCAAACCCAAAGGCCTTCTCCACATGGGAGTGAGCAGGACCCCCATGGTAGGGTAGAGGAAAGGGATGTAGAAGGTCAGGGTGTCCCAGTATAAATTTTCCCACAGACACAGGGGAGACATCGGGCACCTTTTTATCATTTTAGTGATGGCATCCCCCCACACACACCTATATGCCCTTGAGAGGAGTTCAGCATAGACCAAGAGGAACAGGCTGATGAACAGAATGGACTCCTTAGACCAGAGTATGCACTGCATGCATAGAAGGGAGCATTCTACCCTGCATGTGGAGCAGCAACGTCATGAACAGTCCTAGATGATCTCAGACTAGGGACGGATGAACACGGTTCGGATGTTCGGAGTTCGGACCAAACTCAGTCTGTTCAGACTTCTGAACTGAACATCCAAACCTGGGAGGGAAAACGTCTTTTCAGAGCCAAAAATTCAGTTTCGTTTTGGCTTCGGTTTTGGTATCAATAGCACTATTTTTGAATGTTCTGCCAAGTTCGACCAAACCAAACTCGGCTGAACCGAACCATCGAACCCGAACTTGGGTTTTGAACCGAAGGACCGAACATCCGAACATCTGAAGAGCGTTCTGTTCACCCATCCCTATCTCAGACATATGCAATGCAGCCTCTTCTCAAAAACCTTCAATGATGGAGAATCAACAGCTTCTATAGGTAGCCTGTTCTATTGCTTGACTGTTCTTAAAGTCAGGATTTTTTCCTGTGTTTCAGGGCTGGCTCTACCATTCAGGGCTCCTACAAAGCACCCTCGAGCACTTCCACAGCCACTGCTGCATTCCCTGAATTCATTGACCTGGTCTCTGCTAATGCTCCATGTACAGTTGGGGGATTCTTGACCCGTTCTTATACGAAACTGGTACAGCCGAAAAACAGCACTAGGCTTGCAAAAAATGGACTGCCATGGCCAGTCTGCACAGGTGCAGCCCTGGCAGCCGTTGGCACATGCGCAGAGCATGTTGGAGGGTTTCGAGAATCTCACAAGGTTCTTGAGAACCCTTAAAAATGCTTTGCACATAGGCAAAATGACCACTGGTGAGCCGCACATGCACAAAATTCCCACAGCAGCCATCTTGTGCACATGCAGAGTCTGAATCTGAGATTTTCACGAATCTCGTGAAATTCTTAAAAATCTCAGTGAGATCTCATGAGACCTTGCCAGGAGCTGCGAGAGTTTCTCTTTTCAGCCCTAGACACTAGACAGCAGCACATATGGTAGCACTCCTATTTTCTAGATACATGTGCCTGTCCTGGAGACTTACAATCTAGAATGGACAAGGAGAAGGGTGACAAAAGGAAGGGAGCATTATTAATTATTTATTATTAATTATAATTACTATTTTAAAAATCTTATCCCACCCCCTCCTGCCAAAGGAAGAGACAGGGATACATACATGAAGCTGAGAGGTTGTATTTCCTTAGCTTAGTTAGAAGGAAGGAGAGAGATCCTGAAAGAAGAGACAGGATAAAGGGAAGCATATATGAGTGATCTATAGGATGTATGATACCCGGCTTGGCAGCAGGACATGTGAAAAGGATCTTGGGGTTGTACATGAATCAGCAGTGCGATGCAGCTGCTAAAAAGGCTAATGCAGTTTTAGGCGGCATTAACAGAAGCCTAGTGTCCCAGTCACAAGAAGTAAGAGTAGAGTTCCACTCTCTTTTGAGCTGGTCAGACCTCCTCTGGAGTCCTGTGTCCAGTTATGGGCACCACATTTTAAGCAGGACCTTGACAAATTGTAACAGGTTTAGAGCAGAGTGACAAAGATGGTCAGGAGTCTGGAAACCATGTCCTACAAGGACAGGCTGAAGGAACTGGGTGTATTTAGCCGGAGAAAGGTAGACTAAGGGGAGACATGATAACCGTCTTCAAACATCGGAAGGGCTGTCCCCTAGAAGATGGAGCAGACTTGTTCTTTGTTGCTCATGAGGGCAGGACTAGACCCAATGGGCTCAAATTACAAGAAAGCAGATTTCGGCTAAACATTAGGAAGAACTTCCTAACGGTAAGAGCTGTTTGACGGTGGAACAGACACTGCCTGAGACAGGGGTGGGCTCTCCTTCCCTGGAGGTTTTCAAACAGAGAATGGACGGCCCATCTGTCAGGAATGCTGAAGCTGTGAATTTCCTGTACTGAGCAGGGGTTGGACTAGATCCCTCTGAGGTTCCTTCAACTCTAGGATTCTATGATCGGGTGGGCAGGGGGATGAGGAGTTGGGAAAGGCCTGACAGATGAGGTAGGTTTTTAAGAGGGATTTATTTATTGATTGATTGATTTATATTGTTTTAAGAATTTATACCCCACCACCTCCTGCCACAGGCAGCACAGAGCAGCTGACAACATCCGTAAAATCAGTAATATTATAGCACGTTAAAACATCATCCCTCCATAAACACAGTAACAATAATACGAAAGAAAAAACCCACCCATCTTCCCCACTCTCCCTACCCTCTACCACCCCATTACCCCTCTCCCTCGCCAAACGCCTGACGGAACAGTCAGGTCTTACAATTCCTACAAAAGGCTGGGAGGTCAGGGGCCAGACGCCCCTCCCCTCCCACCCCCCAGGAGGGAATTCCAGAGGTGCAGTGTGGTGAGAATGCCCTATCCTGTGTGGTCCCCTGGGAAACCCAGGGGACCTCCAGCACGGCACCCCCGGCTGACTGCAGGGGTCAGTCTAGTACCCAGGGAGTGAGGCAATCTTGCAAGTAGGCAGGGCCGAGGCCATCTAAGGCTTTATAGATCAAAACCAACACTTTGAACCGAGCCCAGAAGACTATTGGCAGCCAGTGCAGAGATTAGAGCACTGGTGTAATGTGCTCCTGGTGGCCCAGTCCCACCAAGAGCTGGGCCACTGCATTCTGCACCAGCTGCAGCTTCCAAGCCATCACCACAGATAGTCCCACATAAAACGCATTACAGTAGTCTAACCAAGAGGTCATAAAAGCATGGATGATCGTGGCCAGGTCAGGAACCAAAACTAGCAGCTGAAGCCACCTCAACAGACATAACTGGTGGAAGGCACACCCCACCACAGCCTCAACCTGGAGATACAGGTGGAGCTACACATCAAGGAGCACTCTCAGACTCCGTACCTGGGAGGTCAGTGGAGGACAGATCCCATCAATCAAGGTAGCCATCATCGCCACCGACTTACCCACTAACATAATCTCCATCTTGTCAGGATTCAGTCGCAGTCGATTAGCCCTCATCCAGTCCCCCACAGCTGCCAAACACCAGGTAAGCACCGAGACAGCCGGGCCTAGGTCAGTCAAAAATGAGAGGTACAGATGGGTGTCAGCCGCATACTGATGACACCTCACCACGAACCCTCTGATCACCTCACCGAGAGGTTGCATATACACGTTGAACAGGAGAGGGGATAAGACAGAACCCTGCGAGACCCCACATGAGAGGTCTCAGTAAGATGAAAAGCAGTCACCGAGTACCACCCGTTGAGTTCTCAAGAACGATTCTGCCCACCCCTGCACTGTCCCGCTGGTGCATCACCAACATCTCATGGTCAACGGTATCAAATGCTGCTGAAAGATCTAACAGGACCAATAAGGTCGAGTGACCCCGGTCCTTTTCATGGCAGAGATCATCCACCAAAGTCACACAAGTGCTATTTTAGCGTCATGACCCGGACGAAAGCCAGACTGAAAGGGTTCCAGATAATTGACATGGTCAAGATGCCCCTGGAGATGCTGAGCCACCACCCATTCAGTAACCCATTCAGACTGCTTGGGGTAGTTTGAGCCACTTCTTGTGAACTAGATCCGTGCCCATTCTGGCTGGTTAAGAGCTGCTGGGAGACAATGCTGGCCGGGTTAAGAGTTACTGGCTGGGGTGGTCAACGCCTCCCTGCAGGATGGAAGAGTGCCAGGCTGCCTCAAAGAGGCGGTGGTGCGACCTCTGCTCAAAAAACCATCGCTTGACATTGACTCCCCTGTCAGCTATCAGCCTGTCTCTAACCTTCCCTACGGTCTGTCTCTAACCATCCCAGAATCCCTAGGGAAGGTTAGAGACAGGCCGATAGCTGACGGGGAGTCAGTGTGAAGCGATTTTTTTTTAGCAGAGGCCTCACCACCGCCTCCTTGACGCAGCCTGGCACTCTTCCCTCCAACCATTACTCCTCTTGCTTCAGCCACTGCAGCTCCTCAGAAAACCAAGGAGGTCTGCAGAGCCGCCGCCTGGACAACGGAAGCCTGGGAGCTGTTTTATCGATCAATGGCCTGTATCAGGAAGATGTTCCATAGCTTGACGAGGTCATCGACGAGATGGTCATCAACGTCCATAGCTTTGACGATCCGGTGGGAGGGACCAGAGTATCTAGTACCAGAGTATTCCCCTGGAGGGAATTGGAGACCTGAGGTGAGTCGGAGAGAAAGGGAGAAGATGTTCTACAGAGCAGGCAACTTGTGGGTGTTTGAGGATGGTGCAGAGGAGGACCAAAGTTCCGGAACGAACATAGAGGGAAACAAAAGCAGAGAAATAAGGAGGGGAAAAGCCATGAAGAGTTTAATATTACCAGTAAACACAGTCCCAAGGTGTGTGATGGAATCTTGGTAGCACGCACATACATTCTCCTTATTGGGGGAATATTTATTAAATCTATATTTTATGGATATGCTCTCCCCTCCTTGTTTGCCACTCTTAATTTACGAGGATTGGTTTATTCAGTCTTGAGGATTTAGGCTTGGGAATAGAAAATGAGTTGAGAAACCTCTTTAGTGTTGCAGGAAAACATAAATTTAGAATCCCCAGTGCCCCCGCTTTGGCATACAGCCTGCCTTTGGTCTCCCTTTCTCCGAAGAATTTACCGTGGCACATTATATGACAGTCCTGCCAACTAAATTATCCTAGTTCTCCATTAAATAACAAAGATATGATTGGTGGAGTATTTTACATTCTCAAGGCAGTTTCCTAAACCCCTGAGTGGATAATTGTCAGTTATTGCTATTAAACTGTGTGCCGCCTTGTATGACTTCATTAAAATGTCTCTCTCATCTAAAGAACATACAGGCTAGAAAAGAGGTCGGGAACATTGGCCCAAGGGCCACTTCTGGCCCCATCCCCATTTTAATGTGGCTTGCCGCAGCTCTCCTCTGTCCTGATGCCACCGTTATAAAATTACCAATCCCTTAACCCATAGTTACGGCTACTCATTTTATAGACTCATGGAATCATAAAGTTGGAAGGGGCCTTGAGGGTCATCTCAAAGTATCTGAGGCCCTTTTCGCATGGATGTCCCCCCCTTCACAAACGTGGGGGGTACCCCTGCGAATTCCATGGTGGGCAGGTATATGGTGGGGGGCATCCATAGGAACGCCACGGGTGGTAGGTGGGGGCACGTATGCACTTCCACGCTCCACCCAGCTCCACCCACGGAGCAATTGGCCAGAATGGCAGTTGTTCTGTGGATGGGGATGGGTGTGCACCTGTGGGGATGGGTGCCCACACGTGGCACACCCACTGCTGCCTCGACACACACACACACACACCACCGCGGCTCCTTTGAAAATGACCTGAAAGACTGCCTCTTTCCTTGTGTCAGGTGGTGGCCTCTGAGGCCAGTCAAGAGCGTCCTTTTTCTGGACCCATGTGCCCCATGGAGTTTTCGTAACGAGGGCGTGCAGAGGGGCTTTCTCAGGAACTGCCTCCCAATGCTGGAACTCCCTACCCTTGGAGATTGGTCTGCTAATCTTCCAGAAGTGATGTAAGTCCTTTCTGTTTGGTCAGGCATTTGGTAGACTTGGATAGGGTTAGGTGGAATTGAGTAAAGCGGGGATAGAGAAAGGGTTTGGGGGAGGGGATTTTTTAGCTTATTTTTATATGCCTCCCTGCGCCTTACTGGGAACGGGGGAGGGGTATGAATAAATAAATAAATCTAGTTCAATACCCACCACACTCCTTGGATGTAGCATGACTACAGTTACTGCATCCCTGACAGATGGTAGTCCAGTTTTCTTCGGAAAACTTCCAAAGATGGAGTGGAGAATGGACAACTTCCTCCGGGCAACTTGTTCTGTTACTGTACATGACTGGGTAAAATTTTCTCTACACCAAATTCCATGTCAACAGGATATAGTTTCTTTTAAGAAATGAGCCTTCGAAAGAAAATGGAAATCCTTCTATATAGTTTCCAGTACTATGTTTAAAATTAGCGTTCCAAAGAAAGATGAGACAAATAAGAGTCATTTAGGTTCAAGACGTGCAGAAAAGCTTCCTTCCCATTGTCTCCAATTCTCCACTTACTGGATTATACAGATGTTGTAGGATCTGGTTTGGAGCTGTTTCTCTATTTATAGATGTGTTCCGAATTTCATTCTGATCTCTAACTCTCTCTACTCCCTTTGTTACTTCAGAAGCTGATCTCCACTGGCTTCTTCTTTTCCTTTAGCCAAATGCCTCGCTGTTCTTTCGAGATTCCTCTCTTATGCTTTGCCGGCCCAATGGAAAGCTTCCCTCATTGGCTTTACCTTTCCTTTCAGTTATCATCAGAAAACACATCCTCTCTCTAATGCCACTTAATTCCTCCCTCTCCATTATTGGCCCCTTGACTGACTTCAGTGCTGTAATTTATGCACCATGTAAATTCCTCATACTCCAGTTTTCTGTAATTTGTAAATTATACTGGCAGCTCTCTTGGATTATTTAAACTCTGCAACCTCGCCTGGGATGTGGTTTTTATTGTACAAATCTTTGGCCACTTAGGACTGCACTGCACGGTTGTCACTTCGTTGCATTCAGCGGACACTTGTAGCTAGAAGAGAGCCTCCTGTTTTCTTTCAGGCCACGTGGATCAAAGAATAGATGCTAGTCGTTTGAAGGCTATGGTACACAGATTCTGATTCTGATTCTGTCCAGTACTGGGAAGTTTTTTGTGCACACACACACACAACGCACACACACTAACACCTGTCACACAAAAGATCCATTCAATTATGAAAGACAACAAAAATAATCGGTACTGATTAGAGTCAAACTGGGTACTCGATTTATTACCCGCGGATAATACTCACATTTTCAGGCACCATGTCCGATACTCGGCATGCGATCCGACTACTGGTCCAGTATGTAATTTTTCCGAAAATTGATAATAGTTGTCAGTACAACAAGAGCATACAAAGAGGTCTTCTTAGAAGCTGCTCCATAATTATGAAACTCCCTTCTCCTGCAGGTTCATCTGAACCTGAGCCTGCTCATCTGCCAAAGGTTCTTTTACTTGCCCAGGAATTTGGCAAGCATTGATAGGGGTGAGCGAGTTTTGGGATAAGGACTTTTCACTGATTTTAGGTGATTACATGTGTTCAACCGTGAGCCCTTGGGACAGGGTGAGATAATAAGTTTAGATAAATAAACATTAAAAAAATAAAATAAACCATTCTCCTGACTTCAATTTATTTATTTTTTTAAAGTGTATGCATTCCAGTTTGCATGTCTTTATTATTGGTTTGTTTGTTCAGTTGCTGTTTGTTCAATTCAGTTTTTGAAACTTCCAAGTCATTTATGGGTTAACATGTTCGCCATGATGCACCGAAAAGACAAACAGATGAAGAAGCCAACTGCCAGAGTACCGAAACTAACCTAAGAACCTAAGAGATGCTATTTTGGGTCAGAACTATGATCCATCATGCCCAGCATCCTGTATACCAAAGTGACCATCTTTGATTCATTCAGCGAAATGCACAAGTCATGACAATAGAGTGGGAGAGTGGGAGCCAATCTCAGTTGGCTCCCACTCTCCTGCTGTTTCAGCGTGTATGCAAGACCTGACTGTTCTTTCAGGCTTTTGGCAAGGGGTCGGGGTGGGGTGGGTGGGTTTTCCCCCACATTGTATTGTATTTTTAAATTGTTTAACAACAACAACAAAAATTACTGAGTGTTGTTTGCCATCCCAGGCTGCTCTGCAGGCAGGGGGGGCGGAATATATGTTATAATCAGCTGATTATATGTTCTGTACAGCGCCAGGTTGTTACTGGCGCTTTATAAATGTTTAATAATAATAATAATAATAATAATATAAATTTTAAATAAATAAATACATAATTATTATTATTTATTTATTTATTTTATAGTTTTATATCCTGCCACCTCCTACTTCCGCCAGCTCTAATGACTTATGTCTCCCAGAAGTTAAAGTTCTCTTCACTGACCAATCAGAAACAACATCCTGAAATAACGTGTCAAAAACACATTTCAAAACAGTAAATTTCATTAAATTCACAGGAATGACTCATTTGACAAATCAGATTTTCATATTGGAGAACAGGTCTCTTTAGGAGGGAACATGAATTTGGAGTCTATTATTTTCCTATCCATAATGTGAGTCCTTTAAAAAGGAAATTATCCTTGTCAAGCATCATTACATGATGGAGTTACCAAGTGACCCTCTGGAGTTTAACGCTCATGATTTATGTAGCTAGCTGAGTTCATACACCTGGAAAATAATAGCATCATGGAAGGGTCTTGTATACTTTTCTAGTACATTACTTATAATATTGTTGTCACAGCACATCATCAACGTAGTCATTCTGTGGAATTGTTACCGGTGCTTTTCATTTAAATGAAAGGCAGAGATCCACGAGCAACATCAAATAGAGAGAAAGAAATGGGCTATTTTGTCATAATTTAATACATCCCTTTTCTCTACCGGAGGTGACACGAGAGTAAAAACCAGCTTAAATTTGTCATTGAAATAAAATTTATTATTTTCTTAAATTCAGAAATAACAAAAAAACAGAAGTGAAAAGAGTAAAATAACGAAACGTGTATACTTGTTGGAGAGAAAGTGTATACAAATTATTATCATTAGAGCTGAAGTGAACTATTCAATGAACCCAATCCCAATTTTTATTATTTTCAATAACTGAAACAAAAACATAAACATGAAAACAAATGAACTCAAACAAATGTCATTTGCTTAATCATTCATTTTCGTTATCTTAGTTACAAAACCAAATGAGGCTCCATTTGTTTGGTATCAAATCCAGCTCTAGTCTGGACACCACATGAGTCTGACTGATATTCTGCAGATTAACCAGTGAATGGATTAGTTTTAGAGTACATACAGTTACATAGTAAGAAGGTACTCTTGCAATTCAGTAATGGCCGTGCGGCCCACAGTAAATTATTATACTTTATTTCAGCAACGGTAACGTGGTATACCTTTTAAGTGTAGTGGTATTAGTTGGGTTTGGTGGTTGACCTCTGTAGTAACTGGTTTGTTATCGAATAACTGCCAGCTATGAAGAATACCAGCCATTAGTCGTGGATAATTTTGCGGGGATTTTCAATTCAGCTCATATCATCAGCCTCTCCGTTTTCGCTTCAGGTAGGGTAAATTTGATGGGTTTTCCTGCTCTTGTAAAATATGGGTTTTGGTTGCAATAAGCTTCATTAGCTTCTCTCTTGTTATTTAGGCCACTTTTAGATGTGTGAGGTAAAAAATACCTTGATATCAAGGTATTTAATTCGCAGTTTTACAAGAATGCGTGACTGGCTTTAACACGCGAGATGTCGCGTTTAAACCCTGCCCGCACGTCTAAAAGCAGCTTCAGTTTCTCTGCAGGTTATTTCTTGGAAAACTTGTCCCTCCCCTTTACATGGTTTTTCTACACCTGCTTCCCTTAGTCACCGCTTAGTCACAGTCTCCTTGTACTTCATCCTTTCAGCCTCTTCCCTGAAAAACCCCAGCTGGCAAAGCAAAGTCGTCCTTGACTCCTCTGGATGAGAAGGACTTGTGCAGATCTCAGTAAACACCTGGCTTTGTAGCAACGCACCTCTTAAGAATTGCGTCAGGGTCTTTGTGCTGCAAAAGTTTACTCAGAGGCACAATGGTCCTTGATAGCTTTTGAATATTGCCATGGACCAAATTCCTCCCAGGGCGTAACTCCTGAGAATTACACCAGGAATGACTGTAGAGCGGCTTTTGTGACTCACATGGAATGAATGATCCCAGGGATAGAATTGACAGCTTTATCCTGCACACCAGCTGCCTCCCAAGCATAGATCACAAAAGGTGGCAAGAATGGCTCTCTCATTCCACAGAAGACTGCATGAGCACATTAAACCATCGCATCCAGAGAGAGGGTTTCTATACCAATTCCTGTATGGAAAAGGGAACTTTGCACATGTTGTGCAACACTTTGAAATATCGAGTTGGAGGAGAATAGCTCTCAGAAGCAATGATCTCCACAAAGGGACTTAACGAGAAACACATCTTACTCTTCAGAACCAGAGCTGCATTAATTCCACTCCCACGCAAGTCAACGGGTGCCATTGACAGCCCCCATCTGTATTTATACTTGGAGTAGAGCTAAAACTGGTACCTGATTTGGTACCCATGGGTAAGATCCACAATTTTGGGTACTGTTTCAGGTAATCAAATACGAAACAATGAAAATCTTGGAAAAAAATCCAGGACAAATTCAGTGGCCGGTATGTTGGTAGTCGGTTGTCGGTATTTCCGTTTTTCGGTTACCCGACCGAAAACAGGTACAGGTACTGAAATACATGAAATATTTGGTTTGATTAGGATACCAGAATTTCTATGGGCATATCTGTTTTTGTGGGTACTCATTTCAGCTCTAACTGGGAGTCAGAGGGGTGCAATTCATATAATTTTATGGGATGGGATGGGCCCTTGCTGGGGCAGGACTCCAGTGTGCATCAACGTTCTATATCTATGTGGGGCCCCCCAGGCTCATGGGCCCCTAGTACCTGGTGTACCTAGTATAGCTACCTCCTTGCAGGCAAGGAAGCTGGAACTGGAATAGGTAGCAGTTCGCTATGCATAGGTCATTCCTGCAATTTCGGACAGCCCACGGAGTGCTCGATGAGTGCTCACGCACACGCATGGGCATCCAACAAGCTGACTAAAATAATCAGTTGAGGGGGTTTGTCCTCCACTGACTTCCCAGGTGTGGAACCTGGGGGTGCTCCTCGATGCGCAGCTCCACCTGGATCTCCTGGTGGAGGCTGTGGTGAGGAGTGCCTTCCACCAATTACATCTGGTACGGCGGCTTCGGCCGCTGGTTTTGGTTCAGGATCTGGCCACGATCATCCATGATTTTATCACCTCTCAGTTAGACTACTGTAATGCACTCTATGTGGGGCTACCTATGGTGATGACTCAGTGGCTGCAGCTCATGCAGAATGCAGCGGCCCGGCTCCTGGTGGGGCTGAGCTGCCGGGAGCACGTTACACCGGTGCTCTGATCTCTGCACTGGCTGCCAATAGTCTTCCGGGCCCAATTCAAAGTGTTGGTTTTGACCTATAAAGCCTTACATGGTCTGGACCCTGTCTATCTGAGAGACTGCCTCACTCCCCGGGTTCTGAACCAACCCCTGCTGTCATCTGGGGGCACCCTGTTGCAGGTCCCTCGGGTTTCCTGGGGGACCATGGAGGACAGGGAGTTCTCAGTGGCAGCGCCACATCTCTGGAGTTCCCTCCTCGTGGAGACCTATCTGGCCCCAGACCTCCCAATTTTTCATAAGAATTTAAAGACCTGGCTGTTCCGTCAGGCGTTTGGCGAGGGAGAAAGGTGAGGGTAAGGGGTGAGGGGGGTGGGTATTGGGGATTTATTTTTCTCCTCATTTTTATTGTTGTTGATTTATGATGTTTTTATATGTTTTATTGTATTTTATTGATTTTGTCGGCCGCCCCGGACTGCCTGTGGCAGGAGGGGCGGCGTAAACGTTTTTTAAATAAATAAATAAATAAATGGCAAAGTGGTAAACAGGATTCTGGTAAGCCCATTATTGGTAAATCAGAAAACAAAACATTGTTTGAGATGATGAGGCTGATCACATGCGCCGCAGAACCTGCGCACAACCCTCCACGCGTGTACATGCATACATTTTGGATGTATGTCTATTGGGAATGCATTGTGTCATGAGGAATCCATGCAGGACCTATGTTAATTCTATGTTGAGGGGTTTGGGATGGTGGCCATTAATGAGTATGATGAGGTTCTCGATTTGGCCAAGATGGTGGGCTTAATCCCCAAACTCTGCAGCCCGTGCAAACAGCATGTGCGAATCTCGCATGCAAGCCACGTGCAAATCACGCTTGCACCTGTGTGGACGAAACTGTGACCTGCAAGCAACCTCCAGATGTATGCATCAGCTGCACATGCAGGGGTTGGGAATCGAGTCCACCATTTGACGGGAATTGTTTTTAATAGGAATTTCCATTTTTTTGCAAAATCTTGTTTCCACCCTACTCATTATATAATTAGTAGGGTATAACCAAGCCAATAACGTGTACCTGTGTTCTCGCATCCTCATGAATGTCACATCCCTTGTCTCTCCCCCTGTTCCCCCTTCCCTGTCTCCCCTCCTCCTGTCTTTAGATTGTAAGCTCTCGGGCAGGGACCGTGTCTATCTTGTTTTTTGTAAAGCACCAGGTGTATCGCTGGTGCTATATAAAAAAAAAAAATAATAATAATAATAATAATAATAAAAAATAGTGAGAGTTGGAAATATTGTCAAGATACAGGCAAATGTGTTATAAACTGAGAGACGCTCGTTGATTGTAGTAGTGAATGGGACTGTGGGTTGAGGTTCTGTGGGCAAGTCTTGCAAGGATCAGGCAAACAGTTATTCAGCACCCGGCTACTGGTCACCTGTGTCTGAGACCACTTTTAGATGAGCAGCTCTACTTACCCGCTTGAAGGAAGCGCTTCCTGAAAAGCCGTGTGGGGTGCGGTTAGATGCACCGGATGTAGCCGGTCACTATAGGAATCGCGACTCACGTGGTCTCTTTGAAACAGCGTTTGGAAAGCCTAGACATCGAGGCTTTCCAAAGATGGCTTCAAAGAGACCACGTGAGTCGCGATTCCTATAGTGACCGGCTACATCTGGTGCATCTAAATGCCTCCCTTGCGGCTTTTCAGGAAGTGCTTCCCTCAAGCCTCTAAGTAAAGCAGCTCATCTAAAAGCAGTCGCATTAAGAGTGAATTAGATCAGGTGACCAGACGCTGATGATAAGAGCAGGAGTTTCAAGGTAGATAGAAGCCCACCAAAAAGAGGCTATGTTCAGGCTGGAGATGTTTCCTGGGGCCAGGGAGCTCCTCTGTGCAGAAGAGGGAACGGGAAACCCTCTGAAGCATCCCATGGACAGACTGAGCTGCCTGAAGCAACAGTGGGTCCATTACCTCCCATGGGATACAATTCTAGTGTTTAGTTACTCTTACCGTAAAGCCCTGCAGAATCGATTGCAGGGTGATGCCCGCAGGAATAGAAAACATGTCCCGTCCTGAAAGTGAAACTGGGTATGAGTATGCTCTTACAGTATTTTAGGAGCGGACTTGTGCTCAAGCTGGATTGTGGGGGTAACACAGCTGCTTCCATTCACAACACTTCAGGACACTGACGGTCACCAGCTCCAGCCCTACCTCCATAATCCTATGTCTCTGAAAAGCTCACACCCTCACACCAACTTAAGTCAGTCCAAATAAAAGATGTCCTCTAAACTCTGTTGATGCCCATCGCTACATTTGGAACCAGCACAGTAACTATGTCCTCTCCAGACCAGGGATGGCCAAATTGCTGAGGTCCTGGGAGATCTCTAACTCCCTAGCAAACGTGTGGGGTGTAGGGACAACGAGGGGTGCTCCCCATTTTCTGGCTGGGAGGACACCATGATACTCAGAAAGAGGATGTGACTATGCCAAAAGGGGCATGAAGGCGTTCTCACAGCTTTTGTATCTGCTGTGATGTCATGGCACATGGGAAAAGGGTGTGGCTCCACTGGAAGGAGATGGTGCAAAGTTCTCTGCCTCTATGCTCTTTAAGCTTACAGGTGGACTTGGCCAGGTGGTTGTTCACATCGTTCCCTATTCAAGTAGGTTTTGCCACCCTGCTAAAGCTGAAACAGGCACCTAATTTACTAAGCATGGGTTACACCCTCATTTTTGAGTACTATGCCAGGTACCCAGTGGATTACCTGAGCACACAAATATGTAAAAATGGGTAATTTCCATTACCGATTTACCATTTTCCAAGTTACCAATCCATAAATTGGGATAGAAAATTGAAAAATCATGATGGAAACTCGATATTCTTTGACTAGAAGTCAGCATTCCTGGACACCAAGTTCTCAGGTTGATTCGGGTACTGGAAATTCAACGAGCATACTATTTTTTGTGGATACATGTCTCAGCTCTACTCCAGACTTTTTAATCAAGACACTGATAATCAGAACAATCGCTTATACAGAACTGGGAATGTTTTTTCCCCGTGCTATAATTGTGGCAAAAATCCTCTCTCCTTCAATTGGGACAGCTGCCTATGAAGCATGGTTTTCCATCTCCGGAAACATCTTGATCAAGAAACTTCTCCAAGGTGTAACTTTCTCATTGAGTTCATGAAGTAGTTCTGAGAATACGTTCTAACCAAACTGCTCTTCTTTTCTCAAAATATGTCTAAGGAGAGAGGATAAAAAAAAGCCTATTCATTTAACTTTTACTGACAACTGTAGAATTTCTTCATAGGGGACATGTTTCCCAGTACTGGAACACCCAACCCAAGCAATTCTCATCAAGTCTATAACCGTTTTCCTTTTTAAAAAAAGAAAAAAGGGCTTTTTATTCCAAATTTTAAAAAATTCTTTTAAAAAGACACCCCCTCCCCAAACTCCCCTCTTCTTTGGAAATGAAACTGAAAACCTCCTTGGAAAAAAAATCCCTTCCTTTTCCTACTTACCACTGTGGAAAATATAGGGGAAAGAGATATTATGGATGAATGGATCCCACCGCTCCCTTTCTCATGTTTTCTAATTGCCTCTGGCTGAATGGGAAAATCAAGTGTTACGAATGGAGAGAAATTTTAAGTCAGTTCCAATCAGGATGCAAAATTGAGTTTTGACGTCAGGGAGCGAATCACTGGAGCCTTGCAAAGATATTGAAATGAATCAATACAGCTTGAATAGGTGTGCATCTCCTCAACGGCCTCAGACACCTTGGGAAAGTCGCCGAGCCAGACCCAACCAGCCCTTGTTGTTTCCCCTCTCTGGCATGAAAAATCAAACATGATTTATCCATATTAGTTGCCTTTAGTCTCCGTCTGATTATCCGGTGGCCGTGAAGAGGTGACCCGTGCTTATGTCGCTGCCTTTTTTTAATAAACACATTTACTGGGTTTGATAGTTTGACAATTTGTACAGTAAATTAGATTTAATTTTCCCTGAATGCCACTGGCTTTCTCAGATAGTTCAAAACAATAACAGACACCACAGCAAGTAACTGAAGCATCCGAAATGGGAAAGGGGGGGAGTAACAACAGCCCTCTCAAGGCAGGGTCATCCCTTTCTGCCTCCCCATAGCACCTCATGCCCTCACACCGATTCTTCTCTATCCTCTCCTTTCTCCCCTCTGTCTTTCTGACACCTTTGTCCTTCTCCTTTCACCTGATACCTGCCCTGTGACTTTCTAACCTGAAATGGGTACCTGAAAAAATGGACAAACCCATCAAAATTGCGTTACTTGACCTGATCCAATAACATTGGGTACTAGTTAGTACTCTATTCGTGCCTCATGGGCTACCTGATATAAGAACATAGTCAGTGCCAGACTGGGTCAGACCAATGGTCCATCCAGCCTAGCAACCTGTCTCGGACAGTGGCCAATCTCAGGCTATTAGGGATGTGCGAATGCTGTTCGGAAGTTCGGAGTTCGGACCAAACTTTAATAGTTCGGTCGACCAAACCAAACTTTCGAACCAAACTCAAATTCGACTGAACTGTTCGGTCAAATTCGAACCAGTTCGGAAGGCCAAAAAAAATGGTTTTGAATGTACGAACTCGGTTCGGAAGTTTGGAATGCGACCGAACTCAAATAGTTCGGTTGACTGAACTGAACTTTCGAATCGAACTCGATTTTCAAACTGAACCGAATTTCCAAACTCAGTTCTGTTCGCACATCCCTACAGGATATAATGGGGTGAGCCAATACCTCTTGTTCATTCCAAGCTCCCAACAATCAGAAGTTATGTTCCCCAAACCTACTCGGTGAATATTAGTTAATGGACCTACCCTCCAAAACTTATCCAATCCTTTTTTAAACCCAGCTATGTTAATTGTGTGCTGAGTGAAAAAATATTTCCTTTTTAATTTTAAATATGCTACCGGTTATTTTCATACAGTGTACTAGTTCTAGTACTATTTGAGATGATAAACAACAACTCCCTATTAGTAACTCAGTAACTTGGCAATACTTGATATTTTGGGGTAATTGGGTGCCGCCGTATCGGGGTTTGTGTAGCCCATCAGGCATCCAATACAGTACCTGACATTGTGGGTATTACCTGTCATTAGCACAAAAGCTACCCATTTCAGCTCCAATCTCAACCTGCTTCTTCCTCTGTTCCAACTTTTCTTAACCCCCCCACACATCTCTTTACCAGCCATTCTCTCCTCTTCTGCTTCCCCCCCCCTCCCCGCTACTTTCCTCCTCTCTTCCCCACCTCATACTTCTCCTTAGCCCCTGTTCTGTTGGAGGAATTGCTGGTTGAATTTATCTATGGTGTGTTATTTTTTTATTTTTTTATTTAATACATTTGAACCCACCCCTCCTGCAACACAGTCCGGGGCGGCTTCCAACAAGTAAAATACAATAAAAACAATTTAAAACATTCCATAACAATAATATTAAATATTAAAACAGGGCTAAATATAATCAGTAATATATAATAAATAACAAATCAGGTAGGGGAGCTAAAAAACCCTCACCCTACCCTCCTACCCTCCTGAATGGCCTGGGCGAACAGCCAGATTTTGCAACTTCACCGGAATGTCGACAGGCTAGGGGCCAGGTGAGCTTCCTCCGGAAGGGAGTTCCAAGGTGCGGCCTGGCCACCGAGAATGCCCTCTCCATTGTGGACCCCCGCTTAACACGGGGGACCTCCAAGAAGGCACACCCAGCAAACCGAAGGAGCCAGTCGGGGGCACAGAGGGTGAGGCGGTCCCTGAGGTATGAGGGGCCCAGACCGTGTAGGGCTTTATAGATCAACACCAACACCTTGAACCTGGCTCGGCACGCTATCGGCAACTAGTGCAGAGCTCGGAGCACAGGTGTAATATGCTCCCGACAGCCCGTCCCCGTAAGGAGATGAGCCGCCGCATTCTGCATTAGCTGCAGCCTCCAGAGCAGGAACAAGGGAAGCTCCACGTAGAGCGCGTTACAGTAGTCTAGCCTCAAGGTGATGAAGGCATGGATGAGGGAGGCCAGGTCCGGGCCGGAGACGTACGGTTGCAGCCTACGTACCAGATACAGCTGGCGGAAGGCAGCCTTAGTGACTGCCTCCACCTGCCGCTCCAGGTGGAGGTCTGCTTCCAGTATAACCCCCAAGCTCCGAACCTGCTGAGCTATAGGAGGACGAACCCACCAACCAGGGGGGCCACTACCTCGTTCGCTCTCCCCACCAGCATCACCTCCATCTTATCGGGGTTGAGTTTCAGTCTGCTCAGCTGCATCCATTCCTCCATGGCCTCCAAACATTGGGATATCAACGAGACAGCAGGGTCTGGGTCAGTTGAAAAGGAGAGGTACAGCTGAGTATCATCAGCATACTGGTGACACCGCACCTCGAACCCTCTCACGACCTCCCCCAAGGACTGCATATATATGTTAAATAATAATGGAGACAGGATCAAACCCGCAGGGTTATCGTGTGGTGTTCCGCAGGAACACCACACGATAAAGCGCAGGGGCACGATGTCTCCTCCCCCAACACCACCCGCTGGCTCCTCCCCAAGAGGAATGAATGGAGCCATTCAAAAACAGTCCCGTCCAGACCCCCCAGGTCACGCAGCCGCCTCAATAGCAGCCCATGGTCCACGGTATCAAAAGTGGCCGAGAGATCTAACAGGATAAGAAATGTTGAACATCCTGCGTCCATCTCCCGGCGGAGGTCATCTACCAAGGCCACCAACGCCGTCTCAGTGCCATAGCCAGGACAGAACCCAGATTGAAAAGGGTCTAGGAAACCGATGCCATCCAGGTGCACCTGAAGCTGGAGTGCCACCGCCTTCTCAATAACCTTCCCTAAAAAGGGAAGGTTAGAGATAGGTCGGTAACTAGTGAGTGCATCCACGTTCAAAGATGTTTTTTTCAGCAGGGGGCACACCACAGCCTCCTTGAGGCAGGGAGACAGCCTCCCCTGCTGCAAGGATGCATTCACTACCCTCGCCAGCACTGTCCCCAACATCTCCCTGGAAGCTTTTACTAACCAGGACGGGCATGGATCAAGTTCACAACATGTGGCCCTCACAGACCCCAGGACATCCGTCGCATCAGCTGGCATCACTTCCTGAAACTCCCCCCACAAAGCTGGACCGGACGGGGCCTCCATCCCCTCGCATTCTTCCCCTACTGCCTCTAATCCAGTGTCAAAGTTGGTCTGAATCCGAGCAATCTTGTCTGCGAAGTAGTTGATAAACTCCTCACAGCGGGCCTGGGATAAGTGCCCATCAAGGCGGAGGGAGGCTGGACTAACCAGCCCCCGCACCACCTGAAAAAGCTCCACCGGGTGTGACTTCGCAGATGCTATGAGGACAGCAAGGAACTCCTTCCTTGCCGTCCTCACAGCCTCAACATAGGACCACAAAAGGGCCCTATGGGGAAGACGGTTGGAGTCAGATTGAGTCTGACGCCAGTGTCGCTCTAGCCTCCTGCCTACACGCTTCATACACCGCAGCCCCTCAGTAAACCAAGGGGTCATGAGGTGACGAGACCGAGGCAGAGGGCGTCTCAGAGCCACCCTGTCAATGGCCTCCTCCAGCAAGCTGTTCCAATGCTGGACTAGCTCATCCACAGAGTGGCCATCCAAGTCCAAGGTTAACTCCCTCTGGACCTCTTGGAACCGCTAGGGTTCCATCAGCCTCCGAGGGCGGACCATCCTAACTGGTCCCTTCCCTTTCTGGAGGGGGTGCGCTAGAAGACTGGCCTGAAGGAGATAATGGTCCATCCATGCCAAGGGCACCGCTGTAACCTCCCCCAAAACCGGACCCCCCACCTCAAGGCTAGAACCGAAGATCAGGTCGAGGGTGTGTCCCCCCACATGGGTCGGGCAGATAACCTCCTGGGGCAAGTCCATGGTTGCCATGGCAGCCATGAATTC
>QEPC01008446.1:2555024-2577590 GCA_003113815.1 Sphenodon punctatus | reverse complement strand
CCCACCCTAGCCCTGTACAAAGGAGAACCCCCCAAAACAATAATAACCCCCTGCCACCCCCTGCGGCCCCGAAGCGCCCCAAAGCACCGCGCCCTTTGGCCGAGAACCTTCGGCTCACGGCCTGCGGCTCGCATCTGCAGCAGGAGCCACTGGGCACGGGGCTTTAAAGCCCCCTGCTCACTTCCGGGTGGGAGAAGGGATTGGTCAGCCCTCTCGGCCGGCCTCTGCGCTCCCCCCTGCCCATCCAGCACTCACAGCAGTCTTCTGTTCTGTCCCCCTGCAGGTCCAACAGCGAGGGACACAGTGAGGCGGCAGCGAGCATGGGGACCCTGTCAGTGGCAGCGGCAGTTGGGAATGGGTAGTGGGGCATGGATAGAGCAAATGAGTTATGTGGATCTAGGAATTATGATAGATAGATAGATAGATAGATAGATAGATAGATAGATAGATAGATGTGTGCAGTTTGTTTATGTTTTTATAATAACACAATAAAAACAAAGTCTGTGCCACTGGCCGCCTCCTGATGCTACTGCCCAATGGTCTCTCTCTCTCTCTCCTTCTCTCTCTCTCAGGTGCTGCCCCCCTGGGGTAACTAATTGCTACTGCAAGCTGCCACACCTTGGGCTTCTGCCACTTCCATTCTGCGAAGATGGTCTCTCTCCCTCATGTCCTCTGCCCCCCCGGCGTGCTCTCAACAACCCTTGAAGCCATGACATGTGGCCAGTTGGGAGAGTAAGGCTTCTCCTCCCCTTTGCCAGTCCCTGCTGTTTCAACAGCCAGTGCCTGCTTCTTGTCAGAGTCTGCTCTCCCCCGTCCACCTCCTGTGTGCCAATCTCTCACTGATATTTCACCCTCCCGGGGGGCTCTCTCTTCAGCTAGAAGCCCTGCCCTACTTGAGGCATCACCGTCTCCTTCTCTGCTTGTCCCTGCTGCTTCAGTGCCCTTTGCCTGCCAGTTTCTGTCCTGGGTCAGCTTGCTGTGTGCTAATCTCACTCTAAGTTGAGGCTTTCTCCTCAACTTACAGTCTTGCCGTCCTTGGAGAACCATTATCTCCTCCTGTGCAACTGCCTGGCTGCTTCATCACTCTTTCTGCCCCATACACCACCCCTTTGTTCCCCCCTTCATCCTTAGATTTCCCTCTCTCGGCCTTGCTCCTTCCTTTCCTTTCCTTTCCTTGTCTTGATCCCCACATCCACCCTCCATGTCATTTTCCTTTCTCCTCCTCATCCCCTCCTTCCTCCCCCCTGCCCTCCCTTCCCTTTTACTCCTCCCCCACTTTCCCTCCTCTTTTGGCTCCCCCTGCCATCTTCCCCTCAGTGGGGGTGGAGGCGGGGGCTCTTTCTCCCCCATCTCTCGGAGTGCTACACTGCTGTGTAAAATGTGACCTGCTTGCCTTGACATTATCGGAACAGCCTTCTGCGGCAGTTTAAACAGAAATTATGTCAGTTATAAAAAATTTAGACTGGGAAATAATAACAGTATCTCGCTGGACAGTTGCTGCTTTTCCCCTGTTGAAATAATAACAGCCGTAGAGTCTCTTTGGAGCGGTACCAAGCCGAATAGAAAATCCCCAAATGTGCTATATGGGAAGGAGAGTAAGGGGTGGTTGAAACCCAGCATCCCACCCTCTATTTCAAGCTTATTTTTTTTACTATAATTACTGCTAACCCTCTATTAGGCTTCAAGGACAAAAATAACTCTTAGAGCATCTAGATTTCAGCTCAGAACCGGTCTTTTTCACCGTGGCAGCAGTTTGGAAAGATGATTCCTCAAGGCACCCGAAGTCTATAATTGTCAGAATCACTCCTACCCCTGGGAGGAGTCCCGGCAGGTGGTATGTGCCGTGTGATTATCTCTTTTATTTTGTACCTGGATTCAACACATTCCTGAAGTGGCAGCGATCAGCCTGGGGGGCTCTCTTGGCTGGTTGGGAAGTTGGGGGAGGGGCGGGAGGGAATAAGTCATTTCTTTATTTACACTAATAGCTTGCCCTATTTGCCGAGGCTCAGGGTTGATGATAGCAAATAAAAACATACATAAATCAAGTTACAATACACTGAGTCAGGAATACAGAAGGATTGTTTGAGTCCCTGTTACAGATGCAGCTGCCTCTAGGGTAGAACACAGCAGCTGTTCAGATAGCAGCACAAAGCTACTACAGGAAAGAGGAGAGTACGTGATGTCTGCTTGTCACCACCTCAGGAAACCTTGGGACTTAGGAAGGTAGAATATCTGGAATTTGTCATGAACGTTTAGATTAATGTTGTTTCTTTTACACACTAATCAAGGGACCTTTAATGATCACAAAGTGTTTAACCAAGTGTATTGGCTCTATGGATATGCAAGAGAAGTTCACTACTCCTTCTTGCAGCTGTGTATAGCTGGTGGGGCCTGCACACATGTTCACGGTCTAACTGATCACCATATTTGGGTTCAGGAAGGCGTTTTCTCTCTGGGCAGATTGGCAGTTGACTCTGAGGGTTGTTCACCTTTCCCTGTAGCATGAGTGTGGCTCTTCTGTTTGGGACATCTGGATCCTCCTTTTTAAAAATGATTTCCTCTTAGTTCAGGCATCAGTGTGTTCTGGATGGTCTCAATCTCTCCTTATAGCTATTGGTAGGATTTCTCTGTGCAAATGGTTGGCGTGTGGCCAGTCCTGCAGTGGTTCAGGGGTCTGGACTAGGTGACCCTTGAGGTCACTTCCAGCCGTGTGACTATATGACTTTATGCCTCTATGTATAGGGGGTCAGCTACTACAGATTAGATCTGAAATGAGTACCCATAAAAACGGGGAAATCTGTCAAATTTTCAATACTTGATTCAACCCACCCAATATCCTGATATACTAACATCCAGTACCGATTTTTTGAGTTTCCATAGTGAGTTTTAAAGTTATTGTCCCATTTTTTGAGTTACTGTCTCTTTTTTGTTTCGTTGTTTTGTTATTTTCCCATATCAATGTACCGATCAGTAATCAGCAGTTAATGGTATTTCCTCGGGATAGGAATTTTGGTTTCGGATACAACCAAAATGGCCTGAAAATGGCTGTTTCAGTTTTACGCAAAGTCCCACCCTGACATGCACGAGAGAAGCTGCAGAAGATCCCCATTTGCACCGACTCTTTTCCCGTTGGCTGGCTCCTCGGTTCTGCCGCGTCCTCCCTTGCCCCTCCCACTGCCACCACCGGCACCAGCGCAGGTGAGAACGCAGCCATTCTGCCCTGACATGCATGAGAGAAGCCGTGGCAGATCCCCGTTTGCAATGGCTCTTTTCCCGTCGGCCAGCTCCTCTGGGCTGCCATGTCTTTCCTCACCGCTCCCGCTGCTGCCACCGCAGGTGAGAATACAGCCTAAAAGTCATCTTGTGTTAGAGCAGAGGGAGATACCAGATGACCTTTGAGGTCTAGCTCTACAATTCTTTAAGAAACGTGCAGGCAACTTGGTTCCACCCAGAGAAAGCTATTACCTTGCTTTAATATTGGACTTTTTCTCTCAGGCCTCCATCATTTATCTAGTCTACAGAAATATTTTATATCAATTTTTGGGATACTTGAATGGGTTTTGGTTGCCAATTCAGATACCTGACATTTTGCCCCAAACATGTAGATATTACCCACAGGTACCAAATGTGGCACCAGTGTTTCAGTTCTAAGCTAATGATTTTGAAGCAGAGGAAATAGAACTTGAATTTCCAGCTATAATTAATTCTTCTTATTAAAGCATCTTGTTAGACATTGGTTGCCATGTCATGATTTCTTGGAGCCCTTTGCATTGACAAATCCCAAATGCACCAGAATGGCTTTGAAGGCATGGGCTGTGATTTTCTTATTTTGAAGTAGTCCCACTGAAATCAAGAGGATGACTTCAGTGTATTCGGAGAGAATTGGAGCCTCAGTGATGCAGATCATCAATAGCAAGGTAACATTTTGGGAAAGAGGCCATCAGTCTCCTTGCCTGCTTCTTTTTATACCCTGTAATGTCTGCTCCCCTTGGAGTGCTAGTTTTACTAGTAAATGCTAAACATAAAAGTAGCTATTTCTGTTTCTGTTACTGCCTTTGAGAACCAGTGTTTTGTGGGAATTACCCTGCACAGAATGAAGTTTCTCCTAGCCCTTCTTTGTTAGTGCTGTCTACCTTACGAACAACCTCCAAAGAACTGCCAACACAACCTCAGAAGCTTTCTTTAAGCAGGGCAAGGTAGCTTGTTAATGAGTTGGGAATTTGCCCTGGAGTTTTCCAGCATAAGGTACCTATGCAAATCATAGTCCCACAGGAGCAATTGGGTGGGGGAACCAATGACACTGGATTGACAACTGGGAACCATTTAGAAGGGCTTGGAAAGGATGAGTGAGCTTTAAAATCCCAATCTGTTTGCATCGTCGAGACTCAGAGCAAGAAAGGAAAAAGGTGGAAAGGGGTGGAAACTGACCTGGAGTTCTAGCTAAAGTCAGTGTAGGCATCAGTGTCAGTAGCAATCAATAGGGAAGACACTTTTGTAGTGCGGCAAGAACAGAAAAATGCCCGAGAATGCAGCAGTGAGGGAACTTCTTTGAAATAAGTAATTCAGTTCCTGTGAAAGTTGCGGGGAGGAGAATGTCAAGACAAAACAATGTTTTGCCATTTTTCATAGTACAAAAATGGGGATTTAAAACAGAGCTGAAACAAGTACCTGAAGAAGAGAACCAAACCAACCAAATGGTGAAGCCATCAAATATCCAGAATCAACTCCAAAATATTGGACACTGATTGGCACACAGTTACAACTTGATTCAGGTACCAGATGTCACGGAATGTCAACTTCAGGCCCTGGAATATTTATTTATTAAAATCTGTACCCCACCCTTCCCCGAAGGCTCAGAGTGGCTTACATTAATAAAATGATAAAAATACAGTGCAATACAATAGAATCCCTTAAAAATCCCAAAACTCACACCACCCAAAAACCCCACCCACTCAACCCCTACCCCTGCCTGCCAAATGATTTGCCAAAAAGGATGTTTTTTGCACCGCCTCCAAAATATGCTGAAGCTTGGGCTCTGGTGGCCTTCCAGGGAAAGAGAGTTCCATAATACTTGGCAGCAACTGAGAACAGGTCTCTGTGGGTCCTTGTCTTAGGGACAAGATTGACCGGTGGTACCCACCAGAGGGCGATCCCAGATGACTCCAGAAGTGGGAGTATGAAAGGAGAGGCAATCTTTCAGATATGTGGGGCCTACGCCATTAAGGCTTGTCTCTCAGTCCCGGTTTTTTGCTTTTCCATCCCAGTTTACCAATTGGTGACTGAAAATTACATATTTCTTTCATGTATCGAGTGGCAAATACCTGATACTGTTACTAAAAAATGTGGGCATTACCTGCGAGGACCAAATTAAGTACCGGTTTCAGTTCTAATCTAAACTGAACAATAGCAGTTGAGGTAATAACCAATACAGGTGAAAACAGACACAGTGAGGACTCGCTATGGCCTGCGTGGGTCAGAGACTCACTGGTGCATCTATTCTGGGCCGGCAGATGTGGGCCTAATGCTGCCCCAGCCTGAGTAGGTGGCTGACACAGATGTCATCCCCTGGATGATTCTGGGCCTACGGTCCAGAAGACCACGGACTGCCCAGGCAGGCCACCATGGGCCATAGCGGGCCATTACGTCTTTTCCCACCACCGTCCCCCACCAGGGATCGGGACAGCCATGGTTGCCGATCATGGTGGGGGTGGGGCTCTGGGAGAAAGTCAGGTGCCACCCGGCCATGCATTTGTTCTCTTCCCACACCTGGGGTGGATTGGGGGAGGGCTCGCCAGTCGGCCCAGTTCAGTGCACATCCATTGAGTGCCACAAGGTGAAGCGGGCAGGTTTTGCACCCTTCCCCTGGCCATGTAGCTGGCATGCTGGATGCGTGTTTGGTTTTTCTATCTGTTTTTTCTCTGTGGGGGATAGGTTTTGGATATTTCAGATTGATTTCTTGGCTTCTTTGTGTTTTTTTCTGTTTATTTCAATATTAATTATCGGTTATGTTTAACGTGTACATGTAGCCTTTGGGAGAGATCATCAGAGGGTTTGGAGGGCGGAGTGCAGTGTCATAAGCATGCTGATGACACCCAGCTCTACCTCTCTATCTCTCATTTTCAACCAACTCAGGCCTGGCAGTCTCAATGCCTACCCAGCGTTTGACGGCTGTGTGGGACTGGATCTCAACAAGATGGAGGTGATGCTGGTGGGTGCGGCTGAGGGAGTGGTGGCACCCATCATTGACGATGTCTGCCCTCCGTTGGCCTCCCAGATTTATAGTCTGGGGGTGTTCCTTGACTCGCGGCTCGGCCTGGATGTCCAGGTGGTAGCTGGGGTGAAGAGAGCATTTCGCCAATTACAACTGGTGTGACGGTTTCAACCGTATGTCTTGGACGCATACATACATTCTGGGGGTTGCAACTACACCTCCTTGCCCCCACGCCCCCGGTTGCGCTGACTTTCCCCCCTGAAGGACCTGGCCACCATTCACCTCAAGATTAAACTATTGGAACATTCTCTATGGTGACAGTTCAGAGACTGAATCTGGTGCTGTCAGTAGCAGGCGGGGCAGGTTGCAGGACGCGCAGGGTGCTCGAGGACAGGGGCTCCCAACACAACCCCCGCAAACCCCAGCCTTATCAGATAGCCCGCCAGGGCAGGAGGCTCGTGGAGGTTCCCCTCCGGTGGCCCCGGAGGGGACCCAGGCCGTAGGGGAGTCCCCGGCTCTGCCGGAAGCAGGGATACGCCCCTCGCAGAGAGAAAGAGGGAAGCGGGGATTTGGAGACACGCCCCCAAGAGCGGGGAGTCAGGAAGGGCGTGTCCCAAAACCACAGGGAACGCCTTTAGAGAACGTGGAGGGACGCCAGGAGGAGGCCCCGCCCCCTCGAGGCAGCCCAGCTGTAGCTTGTCCCCCGCCCCCGCAGCGCCGATCAGAGCGGCTGCGGGCGCGTACGAGGGCGGGGCCTGGGGCATAAAAGCCAGCGCCGCCTGGGAAACGGCGCTGGTGATTGTTGAAACTGGCCCCTTGCGTGAATTGAGAGAGTGAGAGAGAGAGGAGACTGTGTACCTACGAGATTGCCCGTGTGTTTGGACCCCCGCCTGATCCCTGAAACCTGTGTACGTGTGGACTGAGAGTGGAAGTGTGTTGTCAAGTGAGTGCCCTGCCTACCCCTGTCTTGGTGTCCTGTATCTCGGAGGTGAGTGCCCGTGCCCTACCTTCCCTTCCCCGGGCCTGGGTCCCTGCACCCCCTGGGGTGATACCCTTGCACCCCCATCCTAGGAAGTACGTGGAGCGTGGGAACGTGTGTGGGGCAACCGCGGGTCCGTGGTCAGCAGCGCCCTATGATGATAGGGGCCTGAACTTCCAATTGTGCTTGCACAAGGAAGGGCCCACACACTATCCTGACGGGCAATCGTCCCCCAACGTTCCTTGCTCTGACCACGAGCCTTGTGAGAAAGGGGAAGTGTGTGTGCTTGAAGCCCGTACCCCGGTAACAGGTGCAGAACGCAGCAACCCGGCTCCTTATGGGGAAAGGTCGCCATGAGTACATTACACCAGTGCTGCATTCTTTTCACTGTTTGCCTATAGTGTTCTGGGCCTGACTCAAGGTATTGCTTTTGATTTATAAAGCCCTAGGTGGTGTGGTCTCTGCTCAAAAAACATAATTGGACATTGACTCTCTGGCCAGATATCGACTAGTCTCTAACCTTCCCATTTTGGGGAAGGTCATTTAGCGGGTAGTAGCCTGGCAGCTTCAGGGGCATCTGGATATGATTCACTTCCTAGGTCCCTAAAAGTCTGGATTTCATCTGAGTTAGGGTTAGGGTGGTCTTGGTCGACAATATGCTGGACCAGGGTCATTGACCCTGTTGATTCTATTAGAGCTCCCGACTGCATTTGATACCATTAACCATGAGTTGTTGGTGACTCGGTTGTGGCGTTGAGCTGAGGTAGGTGGAACTTTCCTTAATGGTTGCATTAATTCCTGTCTGAGAGAACTCAGTGTGTGGTGCTGGGTGATTGTTCAGCTTCTCCACAGAACCTCATGCGTGGAGTCCCACAAGGCTCTATTTTGTCCCCACTCAAGTTCAACGTGTACATGCAGCATTTGGGTGACATCGTGAAACAGTTCAGAATTCAGTGTCATCAATATTCTGATGGCAACCAACTGTACCTCTCTTTTTCAGCTGACCCAGGCCCGACACTCTCAGTGCTTACTCGGTGTCTGACAGCTGTGGGGAACTGGGTGCAGATGTGCCGCCTGAAGCTGGATCCCAATAAGATGGAGGTGATGCTGATGGAAGGAGCTGAGCGAATGGTGCCTCCCATCATCGATGGGGTCCACCCTGCATTGCTGCCTCAATTTCATCATCTGTGGGTGCTCCAGGACCTTCTGCTACACCTGGTGGCAGCTGGGGAGATGGGTGCATTTTGCCAATTACATCTGGTGCAACAGCTTAAGCCGTATGTCTCGGACTCAGACCTTGCCACCATTTCCCATGCTTTTATCACCTCAAGACTAGACTACTGCAACGTGCTCTACATGAGGCTACCACTGGTGACAAACCAGAGACTGCAGCTGGTGCAGAATGTGGCGGTCAGACTCCTTATGGAGTCAGGTCTCCCTGAGCACATTACACCAGTGCTATGTTCACTGCACTGGCTGCTGAGTCTTACAAGTCCAATTTAAGGTGTTGGTTTTGACCTATAAAGCCCTAAATGACCTGGTCTCTGCCTATCTGTAGGATTGCCTCAGTCTCTGGATTTTGGATCAACCCCTGCAGTTGATTGGGAGCATCTTCCTTGGGGTCCCCAGGATATTCTGGGAAGCTACTATTTTATTTATTTATTTATTTATTTATTTATTTCAATTTATTAGCTGCCCCCTCATGCCAACGGCATCTCAGGGCAGTGTACAATATTATAAAACCCAATAATAACAATAAAAACAAGACAATAACCCAAACCCCAACAATTTAAAACATCACTAAAACCAACCCCCCACCCCCTCCCACCATCTCCTCCAAAGGTCTGGGTGAACAGCCAAATCTTGCAAACACGTTGAAAGGCCAACAGGCCCGGGGCCAGGTGAGCCTCCTCTGGGAGGGAATTTCATAACCGCAGCTCAGCCACCAAGAATGCCCTCTCCATTGTGGCCCCCCGTCTTACACAAGGGACCTCCAGAAAGGCGCCACCGGTAGACCGAAGGGATCGCTCTGAGGCTTGGAGGGTGAGGAGGTCCCCAAGATATTAGGGGCCCAGACCATGCAGGGCTTTATAAATCAATACTAACACCTTGAACCTGGCTCGGTACGCTATAGGCAACCAGTGCAGAGCACGGAGCACCGGTGTTATGTGCTCATGCCACCCTGTCCCCGTCAGGAGATGAGCCGCCACATTCTGCACTAGCTGCAGCCTCTGAACCAGAAACAAGGGAAGCCCCACGCAGAGTGCGTTGCAGTAGTCTAGCTTTGAGGTGATGAAGGCATGGACGAGAGTGACCAGATCGGGCCTGGAGAGGTAAGACCAAAGCCTCCGTACAAGATACAGCTGGCGAAAGGTGGCTTTAGTCACCACCTCCACATGCCAATTCAGATGGAGGCCCGAATCCAAAAACACCCCCAGACTCCGAACCTGAAGAGCAACAGGTGAGTGAACCCCCCCCCTATCAGGGGGGCTAGCACCTCCCCCGCCCTTCCCACCACCATCACCTCCATCTTATTGGGATTGAGCTTCAGTCTGCTCTGCTGCATCCAATCCGCCACTGCCTCCAAGCATAGGGAAAGTAATGAGACAGCAGGGCCTGGGCCAGTTGAAAATGAGAGGTACAGCTGCGTATCATCAACATATTGGTAACAATGCACCCCGAACCCTCTTACGATCTCCCCCGGGGCTGCATATGCACATCAAATAATAGTGGAGACAGAATAGAACCCTGCGGAATGCCACAGGTCAAGGCCTGGGGGCTAGATGTTTCAGCCCCCAGCACCACCCACTGGCTTCTACCCAAGAGGAAGGAGCGGAACCATCCAAGGACAGTCCCACCCAGACCCCCCAAGTCTTGCAGCCATCTCAAAAGCAGCCCATGGTCCACGGTATCAAAAGTGGCCAAAAGGTCTAGCAGGATCAAAAATGTCGAACATCCTGTGTCCATCTTCAGGTGGAGATCATCTACCAAGACCACTAATGCCATCTCAGTACCATAGCCGGGGTGGAACCCAGATTGAAAAGGGTCAAGGAAACCGATGCTATCCAAATGCGCCTAGAGCTGCAGTGCCACTGCCCATTCAATAACCTTCCCTAAAAAGGGAAGATTAGAGACGGGTCGGTAGTTGGCGAGTTCATCCACATCCAAAGATCGCTTCTTCAGCAGGGGGCGCACCACATCCTCCTTGAGACCCACATTTTTGGGTACCACATTCTGTACCCAATGGATTAACTGAGTACCGATTGGGTTCCCAGGAACCTGCAATGTCAGTAACGTCTGATACCAATTTTTCAATTTTCTGTTTACCAATCAGTTTATCAGATGAGAAAAATTAAAAATTGGGATGGAATTTTTTTTTTAAATGAGACTAGAAGTCAATTTTCTGGTCCTGGAAGTTGTCTTTCAAGGATGCAAAAATCAATAAATAGGTGTAGGAAGTAAAAATATCAGTATGATGATAAATCAGTACTGGATATCGGTATTCCAGGACCAGAAATTGACATTCCAGGACATTGGATACCCAAATTGGATCACAATTGGGTATCAATTGGTACCCAATTGTGAATGACAAGTTCTGGGTCACTTCAGATGCCATTTCTTGAAAGCTCTTCTGAACCTCCCTACTACTGACCAATGTTTGAAACAGATAGACCTTGGTTTGACATATCCAGTTAGTGCTAAAGCAAACAGTGGATTTTGTATTTGCAAGTATTATTTCTGTAGTCATAAAAACTTTCAGAATATCTGAATGATATCTGTAATCAAAATGAATATTCTTCTATCAGAGTTTTTTGGTATAATAATAATAATAATAATTATATATATATATATATATATATATATTTGATGACAGATATATTATAGAGATAGATTAGAGATAGCAGATATATCACTGAGTTTTCATTTTCCCTTCCCGTTTGTCTCCCCCAGCGATATATTATATAGATATAGAAATTAGTTGTGTGTGTGTGTGTGTATATATATATATATATATATATATAGAGAGAGAGAGAGAGAGAGAGAGAGAGAGAGAGAGAGAGAGAGATTAGATATTAGGCAGTTTTATGATATATATTAGGATTATAGGATCGGAATATTTTGTATTATACATAGGTTAGGTTTAGCTTTGATTCATGTATATATTATATAATATACACACACACATATAATATATACATATATATATATATACACATATAATATATATATATTATATAAATAAAACTAGATATTGCGTGCATACCAATATCAATACCAAAAACAAAATCTTTGCTTGAAATCGATACCGTTACCGATAAAGACAATGATACCAAAAAATGACATTTCATTATTAACAAAAATGACACATGTTAATAACAAAAACGGTAACGAAAAACGAAAAATGACATGGGGTCCTGGTGCGTCCCCCCCTTCCACCAATCTATCTCTAGGCTATCCCCAACTATAGCTTAGGATGAAATCCTTTCCCCGATTTAATTTTATTTTGCCAAAGCATATTAGTATATTCTGTCAGGACAAAACTTTGCTCTGTTTGATCACTCCTCATTTACATTTTTAATCACCCCCATTAGACAGCCTGCGAGCTAATTAGTGAAGCATCTGTAATAGAAGACTCTTGTTTCCTGTTTTCAGAACCAAGAAACTAATGGCTGAAGCACTACTAAAACAATTAAGTAATAAGAAAAATACTGTGTTAAGATTGGCAATAGAGCAGCTGCCATAAATCATGGCAATAATGACTTGTAGCTCAAAATGTTTAATTAGCGAACAAAAGCAACCTATAAAATATTTCCGTGGGCTAGAAAAACAATGGAGGCCTGAGAGAAAATGCAGATTACAGTAAGCGAAGTGAATAGAAAGGACCCCATATTTCTTAAAATATATACATATACAACACAGATTATTCCTCCCTACCCTTCCTCCCCCTCTTCCCTGTACATCCTTAGCGATGGGGTCACCATCCCTCCCATTCCCCAAGTCCGTAGCTTGGGCTTCATCTTTGATACTCACCTTTCCTTTAAACCTTACATCGACTCTATTGCCAAGTCCTGTTACTTTGCCCTCCATAACATTGCTCGGATTCACCCCTTTCTCTCTGTCTCCTCAGTCAAAACCCTTGTTCAAGCCATGGTCATCTCTCACCTTGGCTACTGCAATCTCCTCCTTACTGGCCTCCCCTGCTCTCACCTGTCCCCCCTTATCTCAGTCCAAAACTCTGTTGATAGGGTCATCCACTCAGCCCGTCACTTCGACCATGTGCAGCCTCTCCTCTCCTCACTTCACTGGCTCCCCCTTCCCAAATGCATCTTTCACAAACTCCTGGTATTCACTTACAAAACCCTTCACAACTTGGCTCCCCCTTACCTCTCAGTCCTGATCTCCTTACACACTCCTGAACACACTCTCTGCTCCTCCTCTGTCCCTTACCTCACACTCCCTCATCTCCCCTGCTCCCCAACCTCCTTCTTCCCTTCTCCCTTGTTGCCCCCCATGCCTGGAACTCCGTCCCTGCACACATCCACCTTGCCCCCTCCCTCTGCACCTTCAAATCCCTCCTCAAAACCCACCTCTTCCTCGCCGCCTTCCTGACGCCTGTTAGAACTTTCCTCTCAATATTTACTGTCTGCCCTCCCCGCAGACTCCTGCCAAACTGCAACCAAGCCAAGCACGTGCACCTGAGACTTCACATCTGCTTGAATGTTATTTATCCCTTGTCTCTCCCTATGTCCCTTCTCCTTCTTTCCCTCCCCCATATCTATTAGATTGTAAGCCATAGACAGGGATCACGTCTATCTTCTGTAAAGCCATGAGCTGTTTCAGGAGGGGCAGGGTATAAATACGAATAAATAAATAAATAAATAAATTGCCAGGTACACAGCTGGTGCTATACGAATAAATAATAATAATAATAATAATAATAATAATAATAATAATAATAATAATAATAATAAATCCTAGTAAAAGAATGAGGGACTAATTCAAAGCCTCATTACAATGTCCAGGTAACTCTCAACTTTATGGAGGCTGGTCAGAAATAATGTCTGATAAAGAACGTAGACACTTCCAGACAGTGTCAGACTAATAGTCCATCTAGCTGGACAGAAGCCAACATCGGATGCATCAGAGGAAGTGTGCATAAACACCACACATATGGAGTTATCCACTGCCTGTCATTTGTTTTAGAGGTGAAATTAGTAAGAACATAAGAACTTGTTTGTTTATTTTCTGGATCGGACCAATAATCCATATAGTCCAGCATTTTTTCTCTGGCAGTGATCACTCGCGGTTACCCCAGAGGAGTACGCAGCGAGTTACAATCGACTCAAGTAATACATTTCCTGACATCCTCCCCCAGTTTCCAACAGTCAAAGTTCTTGTACCTCTGACCAGCTTAGCTAGTAGCCCTTAATGGACCTGGTTTTCAAAGATGCATCCAGTCCCTTTGAAGCTTGTTACATTACTGTCTGGACAACAGCTTCTAGCAATGAGTTCCACAATTTTATTGTACGTTGGGAGAAAAAGTATTTTTTTAATTATTTTTTTTAATTCTTATCCATGTTAACTTCATGGACCGATCCCGATTCTATTATTTTTAGAAAAGGAGTTGCTATTTACCCTATTTACCTGAACCACAAAAAGGGTATAGCACATGTCTAGGGAAATTGCAGTATCCGACTCAACTCAGTAATACCAGGTATAATCGGCATCCAAATAGTGCTCAATAAGCTACCCAGATTACCAAAATATCATATCCATTACTGAATTTCTGTTTTCCAATTACCAAATTTCTGTTTCCACCATGTACCGAGATTGGAAAATAGTCAGAAACATTCAGAAACACATGAAAAAAAGGTGGAACAGTAAGTTGGGACCAGCTGGTAAAATAGAAATTCAGCAACTTGGTAATGGTAATAGCTGGTATTTTGAGTAATCGAATGTCCAACTCAATAACTGGTGCAGAATGCGGCGGCCAGTCTCCTGGTGGGACTGGGCCGCTGGTAGCACATTACACCAGTGCTCCGTTGTCTGCACTGGCTGCTGATAGTCTTCTGAACCTGATTCAAGGTGTTGGTTTTAACCTATAAAGCCCTAAATGGTCTGGGCTTTGACTATCTGCAAGATCGCCTCACCCGCCAGGTACTGGACCAGCCCCTGTGGTCATCGGGGGATGCCCTCCTTGTGGTCCCCCGAGTCTTCCGGGGGGCCACACGGGACGGCGTTCTCTGTGGCCATGCTGAGGCTGTGGAACTCCCTTCCAGTGGGGGTGCATCTGGCCCCGGACCTCCCCTCCTTTCACAAAAGTTTCAAGACCTGACTGTTCCACCAGGTGTTTGGCGGGGGAGATGGGTAGGGGGTGGGGGGAGGAGAAGGATGAGAGTGTAGTAGTATGTTTTATAATTTTATTATTTTAATTGTTGAGATACACTGTTGTGAGCTGCCCCGAGCTGCCTGTGGCAGGAGGGATGGGATACTAAATGCTTTTAATAAATAAATAAATAAATAACTGGATACCAGTCAGGCCCTTGACAGTTGGGGAGGGATGAGTGTCAGAGCCTGAAGTATATATAGTGTCCACCGGGTTCCATACAAGTTAAGAAGGGTCAACATGGATTTGGGGAAGGGAAGTCATGCCTCACTAACCTATTGAAATTCTTTGAGGGTGTAAATACTCATGTGGAGAAGAATGAGCCGGTCAATATAGTGTATCTGGACTTTAAGAAGGCATTTGATAAGGTCCCTCATGAGAAACTCATGAGAACATTAAAGAGTCATTGGATAAGAGGCAGTGTTCTATCATGGATCGGCAACTGGTAAAAAGATAGAACTAAATGGTCAGTTATCACAATGGAGAGAAGTAACTAATGGAGTACCCCAGGGATCTGTACTAGGACTGGTGTTGTTTAATATATTCATTAATGATCTGGAGAAAGGAATAAAGTGTGAGGTGATCAAATTTGCAGATGACACGAAGTTATTGAAGGTAGTTGAAACTCAAGCAGACTGTGAAGAATTACAGGAGGAACTTGTGAGAATGGGTGACTGGGCATCCAAATGGCAGATGAAATTTAATATGGACAAGTGTAAAGTGATGCACATAGGGAAAAATAATCCAAACTATTTGTATACAATGCTGGGTTCTAAATTATGTGTTACCACTCACGAAAGGGATCTTGGAATCATTGTGGACAATACGTTGAAATCTTCAGCTCAGTGTGCAGGAGTAGGGATGGGCAAAAACGGTTCGGACGTTTGGAATTCGGACCGAACTCAATCAGTTCGGTCAACTGAACCGAACTTCTGAACCGAACTCGATTTTCGAACCAAACCGAATTTCCGAATTCGGCTCTGTTTGCCCATCCCTAAAAGATAATATTCCATTTAGTTCAATGGGGTTTGAATTTCCAAACTTTGTTCAGAAGTTTGGAGTTCGGACTGAACTCGAATAGTTCGGTTGACCGAACCGAATTTCCGAACCGAACCGAATTTCCGAACTGAACCGAATTTCCAAACTCAGTTCTGTTCACCCATCCCTATGCAGCAGTGGTGAAAAAAGCAATCAGAATATTAGGAATCATTCAGAAAGGGACAGAGAAAAAAACTGAAAATATTGCAATGCCTCTATATAGATCTATGGTATGATTGCACCTGGAGAATTGTGTGCAGTTCTGGTTGCCTCAGGTCAAAAAAGACAAAGGCCTTTTTTTACACAAGATGGTACCACTCATGCCCATGCAATGGACCTGTGTGGGCATGAGTGGCACCGTCTCATGTAAATTCTGTGGCCGGTGAGTTGGGGTGCGTGCATGCTCCCACAAAACACACATCCCCACTCACCCCCCACGCATCCCCACACAAAGAGCAAGTGGGGAAAATGTAAATTGCTTTTTTAAATTTTGTTTTTATTTATTAAAAATTTGTATCCCGACCCTACTCATGATAGGGCAACCCGGGGCGGTGAACAGCATCAATAAAACAATAAAACAGTTTAAAACAGTTAAAAACACAATAATGCAGGGGAAAAAGACCCTATCCCCCTCCTTACCCCCACCCTACTCCCCTACCCCCCTCGCCAAAAGCCTGGTGGAACAGCCAGGTCTTACATAAACACTGAAATAGCAGGAGAGTGGGACTCAACCGAGCCTCCTCTGAGAGCGAATTCCACAGCACAGGGGTGGCCATTGAGAAAGATCTAACATCGGTGGCCACCTACCTCACCTGGGGAACCCCCAAAAAGGCGCCCACGGACAATATCAAGGGTCGCACGGGCACATGGGGAATGAGGCAGTCCTGCAGGTAAGTAGGGCCTAGGTCGTGAAGGGCTTTAAATGTTAAAACCAGCACCTTGAACCTTGCTCAGTGCTAGGCCTTCCGGGGAACTTACGGGTTCCCTGGAAGGCCTAGAGCGTCACTAGCGTGCTGAAGCTGGCAGCCACAGCAGAGCTGAAGCTGGCCTCTGGACCGCCACCGCCACCGCCTGGAGCTGAAGGCAAGGTAGGGTGATCCCTGGGTGGGCGAGGTAGGGTGATCGCTAGTGTGTGTGTGTGTGTTAAACCACCCCCCACCCCAGGGATCAACAGTACCGGTACACTTACCTGCTGCTGGTGTGAGCTCTGGGTCGCCAGCAGCGGCCCGGAGCCCAGGAACTTAGGTAAAAAAAAATTTTAAAAAAAATCCAGGCTGGGCAGGGTGGGTAGGTGGGTGTCCCCACTTCCACTCGCACAGCCTGGATGGGGCAGGGAAAGTGTTTGCTTTTTTTCTGTGTTTTTATTTTACATTGCGGTCATTCATTTGAATGGCTGCAATGTAAAAAAATCCGACACAGGGAGAATCCGGTAAATTCCCCCGATTACTGGGGTAATCCGATACTGCCGATACACCCAAAAGCCAGCAGTATCGGATACCGGATCATCCAGTAGTCCCACCCCTACGGTGACACTGCATGCCCTGAAACCCCCTCATGATCTCTCCTAATGACTGCATATAGATGTTAAACAAGAAGGGGGACAGAATAGCACCCTACGTGAGGTCCTGGGGGGAAGACATACACTCCTCCAAGACCACCCAGTGAGTTCTCCCGGCCAGGAACGAACGAAACCAGTCCAAGACCATTCCGCCAATCCCAGCATGGTCCCGCAGGCGGGTCACCAACACCTCATGATCGACTGTATCAAATGCAGCTGAAAGGTCTAGCAGGACCAGTAGGGTCTGACCACCCTGGTCCAATGCCAGATGAAGATCGTCAACCAAGACCACCAATGCAGTCTCCATACCATACCCAGGCCGAAACCCAGACTGAGAGGGATCAAGGAAACCGGTGCGGTCCAGATGTTTCTGGAGCTGCCATGCTACTGCCCGTTCAATAACCTTCCCTAAAAAGGAAAGGTTAGAGACCAGAAATAACTGGCAGGAGCATCAGCATCAAGAGATGGTTTCTTCAGCAGGGGCCTAACCACAGCTACCTTCAGGCAGTCAGACATCCTGCCCTCCCAAAGGGAGGCACTAACCACCCCAGTCAGCAACGGCCGCAATGTCTCCTGGCTGACTTTCACCAGCCAGGATGGGCATGGATCTTGCTCACAAGTAGTGGCATGAACATATCCCAACAAGGACTCCACATCAGCAGGCAACACCATCTGAAACTGATCCCACAAAACAGGACAGGACGGGGCATCCGTAGTCCCAATATGATCCTCTGCAATAACTGTGCTACCGAAATTGTGGTTGATGCGAGCGATCTTATCTAGAAAGTACTCAATAAACAAGTGACAGTGGTCAATGGATTGCTCCAGGTCCAGGTGGAGGCAGGCAGGACTGACCAAGCCCTTCACCACCAAGAAATGCTCCGATGGACATGACTTTGCAGATGCAATAAGGGCAGCAAAGTAGTCGCAGCTGTAGACATGACAGGCTGCCATGGAAACCAAGTAACCACAGTTGCCTGGAGCAAAGCAGTTTACCAGGAGAACTTTTTACACACAAAAGTTCTGGGAGAAGTTCTAAGCAGAAGTTCAAGGACCTTTAAGATCTGGGTGAGTGATTTAGACACACAGAAAGTTCAGGATATAACAGCAAACATCCAGGAGAAACATGTGTGTAAAAACACCCATTAACACATATCCCTGGCCTAGCAACTGGTGATATAGTATATTTATATAACGCTTTCATTTTTCAAAGTGTTTTACAATCTCTAACAAGTTGGCCCTCACAATTCTGATCACCCTCTCATTTTATTCAATACTCTACTGTCAGTCACCTGCCAGATTGATCATGTTCAAATCCTTCTCTGCTCCTGCTTCTAGCTCCCCTCCCCACCTCCTTCAAATTCAGTGCAAGCTCCTCGTCTTTACCTTCAAGGCTCTACATGGCCTTGCCTCACCCTTGCCACCACCATCACATGCCCCATAGCCTTGTGATTTCCTAACTGTCCTCACCCCTTTTCTCATACTGCCCCTATGCTTGAAACTCCCTCCTGAAAACCTACCTCTTCACCCTGTAGAATGCTCATCGATATTTGCTCTACCATCCATTCATTTAGGACTCCCTTCTCTCCTGTAACTAAACTAAGCACATGCACCTACATCTTCTCAACTTTGTGAATGTATCCCTGTTGCTACCTATGTTTCCCTCTCTACCATATTCCCTACAGGGAGGAATCTGTCTCTAACTGAACATTACTTAGTGCCAGGTACATTGCTGGAAATATACATGTAATTAGAAATAATAATGATTAGTAGGAGTAGTATTCCCAGTTTACAGATAGGGAACTGAGGTTGAAAGATTATGACTAGTGCTGAAACTTGGTATTCAAAATCACTTGGTTTTTTCTGAGTCTCTCGGTATTCAACTTGGTTTTACCAAGTACTGAGTAACCAAGGAATCAGCCTGGTACTTGGTACTCAGTATTTGATCCTCAGTCCGGTACTCAGACTAACATACAGGGCTTTTCCTGCCCCTATATAATGTGACTTGATACTCGGTAGTCAGAAAATACTTGGTACTCCATTTCATTTTACCGAGTAGTACAAGTAGCAAGTATTTGACCTAGTTTCCAAGGACCAGCTGAACACTTGGAGTCAGTCCTCGGAAATGCAAAAATACTTGCAAATGATTTTTTTACTATATGTCTCAGCCCTATTTATGACGGTGGTTGGCAAATTGTGGCTCTAGAGCCACACATGGCTTTTTGGCCACATTGTGGTAACTGGATATGGTTCTCGGGATTAGGAAACTTAACCCACCCCTGGTTTGTGACTAGAGCTGAAAAGAGGGTAGCCAGAAGAAATGGGCAGGACACCCCAATGACTCGGTGCCTGAATGTGACCCAACGGGCTACCTGCACGCTCCCCAGGCTGACTCCTCTGCCCAGCTACGCCACTGCTCCTCTGGCTGCTGCTCCTGCTCTTCCTCCCATCTCACTTCTCAGCAGAGTTGGGGAGCGCACCACAGTCCACATAGCGTGAGTGCGTGTTGAGCCGGAGGAGCAGCAAAAATAACGCAGTCAGGCAGGCAGTTGAGTTGGTTGGGGAAACACATGGGGCATGAGCTTCCCAGGGCATTCTGGCTGCTGCATCACTGCTCCCAGAACTCCTCCACCCCCACACGCACACCCCATCACTGCTCCCAGAACTCCTCCACCCCCACACGCACACCCACTATGGGCACTGAGGCACACCAGCTGGTTCTGCTGACAAGCAGGCCGGGCTGGGAGGGGCAGTGGGAACAACGGCCAGAGGATCACCAGAGCAGCAATGCAGCTGGGTGGGTGAGTCATCCTGGGGAGCATGGGGGACAGGAGCTTCCTGGGGCATCCTGGAAATACCCACATTTTCCAGTCATCTGGGTACCCACCGGGGGCCAGGCAAACCATCAGGTGCCTGCTGAAGATGCCCCAAAATGTGGGTACTACCTGCAGGTAGCCAATGCATTATCTGCTGCCCTCCTAATTATGACTTACTTAAGGCGACCCAGGGAGTTCATGACTAAGATGGACTTTGAACCCGTGTCTCCAATGGGGAAAGCAAACTCTTTTTCTGCTAAGATACATTTGGTTCTTCAACTGGTAACCTTCAGATGTGTTTTAAATTAAGGGCAATTGTTTACAATTTACACTGTGACTGAGTGATTTAGGGAGCTTCTATAATTTATTTATTTATTTGTTATTTGTTTGTTTTGTTGGATTTCTAGGCTTCCCACTCCTGCTACTGCAGAGCTCAGAGTGGCTCATAACATATTTTTAAAAATGAAAACAACATCACTAAAATACAATAATAATATAAACAATACAATACAACACCCTCACGGTGGAGATAAAAAACCACCCTCCCTCCTTCCAAGTCCTCCACCAATGATCCATCTCCCTCACCAAAAGTCCAGCAGAACAGCCAGATCTTACACTGTCTACGGAAAGAAGGACGGTCTAGGGCCAGGTGGGTCTCCATCGGGAGAGAGTTCCACAGCCACCGAAAAAAAATACTTTTGCTTATTTGTTTTAAATCTACTATCAGTTAATTTCATGGAGTGGCCCTTTGTTCTAGTACTCTTAGAGAGGGTAAATAACCATTCCTTATTTAGGTGTTCAATACCACTCATGGTTTTATAAATTTCTATGATATCCCCTCTCAGTTGTCTCTTCTTCAAACTGAAGAGCACTAACCTATCAAGCCTCTCTATGGAAGCTGTTCAGTACTCTTGATCATTTTTTTTTGTCCTGCTCTGTACCTTTCCTAGTTCTTCTGTGGACCTTTTTACACGAGCCGTGGCTGCATGGGGGGTGGGAGTGTGCACTGCAGTGTGGACCATATCTCCCCCGGCCCGTAACAACCCTGAAAGCTGTGGAACCCCTCCACCCACACCAACCACTCTGCTGTCCCTCCCCCTTGCAGGTAACCATCTTCCACAAAGGGGAGCTGCTGAGAGGGCGTGTAAGGACTGGGAAGGAGGGTGGGGTGTTGGCTCCATGGCTAAGGCCCTGGAAATCCTCCCCACCTGCAACCACTCTCCCTTGCAAGTAACCATCTTCTACAAAGGGGAGCTGCCCTGAGGGTGGCGCCTTTTGGGCGGCGGCCGAAGGGCGCCACCAAAGGGCGAAGTACCATTGGCGGGCCGTTTGCAGACAGAGGCAGCGGAGGTGGCCACCATTGACAGCATTCTGGTTCTGCAGAGTGACCCCAGTATAACAACAGCAGCTTGGACAGTGCCTTATCCCTCCTTCCCCTATGTGGGTGGGAGTATGGGGGTGAAGATATGGACTGAGGGGAGGGGTGGGCTCTTATACGTATTTTGCAGGGAATTGTGATTGTGGAGGGATAGAAGGTGGGGGTTGGGGTGTGGTGTGGGGTAAAACGCCTGCTTCTGGTGGCAGGAGAGGGACGGTGGGGGTGCTGTGGAGGGGAACCCCTGGTGTGAGCAAAGGTGACTAAGGTTGTAGTGGAAAGTGGCAGGGGTAGCTATTTCCACCGGAAACAGCATTTCCTCAATTAGTGGTACGGTGTGGCAGAGGCTTTCATTCCACTAATTTCATTCTGCTACTTCCGCAGTTCTGCTAATTTCATTCTGCTACTTCCACAGGCTTCACAATTAGCGGAAACATGACATTTTTGCTACTTCCGCCATTCCGCCAGCACCACAAAATAGTGGAACAGAGGTTTTCCAACAGTTTCCAACAATTCTGCAATTTTTCCGATAGTTTCCGAATTTGCAGAATCCTGGCGGAAAAAGCGGAATGTCGGCAGAAAAGCTGCGGTGTGGCGCAGGCAATTCTGAAATGGCGGAATGGAATCGCAGTGTGGTAAAAGCTGCTGCCGCTTCAGCCCTAGAGGTAACCCTCCCAGGGGGAGGGTGCCTGCCTCTGGTAGGGGTGGGTGGGGAGGATTGGGGGGTGGGGTCCCTCTCTCCGGCCTGTCAGGGCAGCCTGTGGAGGATGGGTGTCTAACGGGGTTCTCTGAGGAGGGGAGGGGTTCCATAGCTATCGGGGGTGTTACAGGCTGGGAGAGATATGGTTCAAAGGGGAGGTGTGTTCCATCAGTGAGGAGGGAGAGGTGCCTTGTGCCCATGCCCCTCTCAACCCCCCCCACAAGTAGGTTGTGGGTCGAGGCCCAAGAGACCCCAGGCCTTGGTTTGGTGCTGCTGAACGTGAGGTCGGCTGTCAATAAATAATCTACCATCCGGGAGTTAATCCCGGAGTGGGACGACGACATTGTGTGTATTACAGAGACGTGGCTGGACAATGGATCGGGCCCTATTCTGGCCAATCTTGTTCCGGCTGGGTTCTCTGTGCAGCAGCAGCCTTGGCTGGAGGGACCGGGGGGCGGTGTAGCCATTGTTATCAAGGATGCATTGTCTTTTAGGAGATATC
>QEPC01008446.1:2512465-2526251 GCA_003113815.1 Sphenodon punctatus | reverse complement strand
CTGGCGCCGGGGGTGCCTGTCTACCTCCTGGGCCATTCCTGTTCAGTGTGGCCTCCCCCTGTGCCTGTGGCTCGGCCTTTCCCCCCCCCCTTGTTCCAGGACTTCCTATGTAGCTGTGGGGGTGCCCATGGAGCCACTGCTGTTGTGGGGGTTCTGGTTGCCGTTTCCCATGTCCTGGGCGGCCCCTTGCCTGCCCCCCCTTCTTCTCTGCCACCGCCCCCCTCTCCCCTGTGCCCGTTGTGCCATGTTTGTTGTCTGTCTTGCTGTGTGCCCCCTTTCCTTCCTTTCCCTTGTGGGTGTGTGTGCACCCAGGTGTTTGTGTGTGCTGTGTGTTCCACTGTGCCCTCGTTGTCTCTGTGCCTGCTGTGTGTGTTGCCTCGAGGGCTCTTCTCCCTCTTCCCCCTCCCTTCCCATTTCCTTGTGTGGGCATTCCCCATAGGCGCTTTTGGCTTCCTCTGCCCTCAGTCGGCCATGTCTGCCTCCCGTCCCTTCCTGGTGCCTTCTGGGTGTTTTGGCCACGGCCAGGAATCGGCGCCAGGTCTGTTGCACTGCCCCAGCTGGTGGTCTGATGGCCCGATTCCCTGCCATGGTCCCGATCTCATCACATTTGTTCTGGCCCTTCTTTGACCATGGTGGGTGTTGATCGGTTCACCACCGCAGGGAATCCACTGTGGTAAGTCGAGACCGTGTAACGTCTGAAATCACCCATGCATAAATGACCACCAACGGTGGTTAAAGGGTGGTTAGCGTCATGTCTGTTTTCACCCATTGACTTCAATGGTAGAAAATCCATTGAAATCAATGAGAACAAAATGAAGGGGGGAGGAAATCAATGATAAAAAAATAAAAAACGGAAACCAAAATTCGATCCAAAAATCAAGAAGAACCAAAACTGGAAAAAAAAATTCCACCAAAACCACAGTTTCACCCAGAGTCCCATCTCTACTGTTTGTCCAGAATCTCATTTCTGTTTATTCCACCCTCCATCCCTTCTGGACCTGGTTGGTTACTAGTAACAGTAACATTTGTTTACATGGTAATACACTAATAGAAATGCAGTAAACCAATGAACCATTATGTTATTATCTGGTTATGTGGTTTACCAGTTAGCCATTTTGATAATTGGTTAATGGCCAGATAACTGACAGGTTCACCTGAATGCTGAATATTAACCACAGATTAAAAAAATATTATTTGTTTCAACTCTCATCCAGCCAATGGATTTATGCCAATTGTCTCCTTGATTCATTAGAGTATGCCCTCATCTCCAGTTCTTTTCCCTGAGCTTAATACTTGGGTAGGGACTAGATCCTTGGGGGAAATCCAGCAGTTGGAACAGGGTCAAATAAAAAATAGCTATGGGTCAGACATTCCCTGCTCTGACTTAGAGGATCACAACCAATTTATCTCATCCCATGTCTCACAGAAAGTCTCCAAGGGAACACGGAATGAAACAGGATGATCCCTGGATTATCCACCCTTTCGCAGTTCAAACCACAGAGAGCCAGAAAAGAAAGTTTTGAGACACTGCCAAATGTATCTTTATTAAAGTGCAGCATAATATCCAGAGGGAGCCAGGAGTCTTCTATTTACAGGGCAAACTATTGTCCCTGCAGTTTCAAAGATAACCTCCAGTGGGTAATAATGTCTGGAGTTGAATTATAGTCAGTTTTTCATACCATGAGTCGATCGTTTTCCACTCTAAACATCAGCTCGAGTCAGGGGGATATGCTATGGAGTGATAGGGTGAAGGATGGGGATGCTAAATACCCACACAAAAGTAAGTGGAGGAAGGTTTACTGCAACGGCGCCTACATTTCAGAACATACCCTATTACAGACGGGACCTGCAGGCTCCACATTAGTGTTGGATTGAGGTTTTGCAGTTTAAATGAGTGCATACATTTTACTAGTCGCTACACTCGTAGTCTAAACCTTCCTCTTCTTCTTCTTCTTCTTTTACCTATCTGTCCAAGTAACAGGTTTCTTCAATAAGAGGTTCATGGTCGAAATTGGGTTGAACAAATAGGATCCATAGTCCCAATTTCGACCATGAACCTCTTATTCATGGGGTATTTTTAAAGGCGCATTTTGGAAACCCCGATATCGAAGCTTCCAAATTGCACCCCATGAGTGGAGATTCCTACGGCAGGGTGGCTACTTCCGGTAAATTTAAATCCACCCCACAGGGCTCTTCAGCCAGTGCATTCTTCAACACACTGGTTTCAACCCCCAATCTAAAAGTGGCCTAAGTGGTTCTAAACTCCCCTCTGATGGGCCCAGTTGCCAGACCTCTTCCTTCTCCAGAGTTGAGACAGTTCAGTGAAGGGCCTTAAAAAGGTGAAGATTGTGCCTACCTTTAGCTCCCTGGTTGAAGCATCTTTGAATAGCTCCCTGGCTCTTTCTCCATGGTCTCACTTTCCTGCCCTCAACCCAGAACAAGGCTCTCCTAAGCCTCCTTCCTCTGAGCCCTTGGTAAGACATTCTTATTCATTCTCCCTAATTGCTAAAAACACCTTTTCTCCCTTGTAAACTTACTACGTGTTCCTTAATCTGGATTTGCCTTGTTCGACAGCTGCTGATTTCACTGGTCCATCCCTTACTTTAGGTGACAAGGAACCAAAGATCATCAAGGAGAGCAGCAAATGTTACAAATTTCATTCAACTCAGAATGAATGTGGGATAATGCCATTCTGTCATTCTGTCTATTTTAAAAGTGTATTATTGATATACTGATCGATTGAGACACAGGTAGCCTGTTGGACTCCGCATACAGTGTCCCAATTATGTGCACACATTACCTGTGAGTAGCAAAGGAGCTACCCATTTCAACACCTAACCTACCTTTCCCTTCCCAAACCACTGGCCACTGATCAAGTTGTTGCGTGTGGACAGATTAGCCTCTCACAAGGGGTGTGTNTCCCTTGTGGGTGTGTGTGCACCCAGGTGTTTGTGTGTGCTGTGTGTTCCACTGTGCCCTCGTTGTCTCTGTGCCTGCTGTGTGTGTTGCCTCGAGGGCTCTTCTCCCTCTTCCCCCTCCCTTCCCATTTCCTTGTGTGGGCATTCCCCATAGGCGCTTTTGGCTTCCTCTGCCCTCAGTCGGCCATGTCTGCCTCCCGTCCCTTCCTGGTGCCTTCTGGGTGTTTTGGCCACGGCCAGGAATCGGCGCCAGGTCTGTTGCACTGCCCCAGCTGGTGGTCTGATGGCCCGATTCCCTGCCATGGTCCCGATCTCATCACATTTGTTCTGGCCCTTCTTTGACCATGGTGGGTGTTGATCGGTTCACCACCGCAGGGAATCCACTGTGGTAAGTCGAGACCGTGTAACGTCTGAAATCACCCATGCATAAATGACCACCAACGGTGGTTAAAGGGTGGTTAGCGTCATGTCTGTTTTCACCCATTGACTTCAATGGTAGAAAATCCATTGAAATCAATGAGAACAAAATGAAGGGGGGAGGAAATCAATGATAAAAAAATAAAAAACGGAAACCAAAATTCGATCCAAAAATCAAGAAGAACCAAAACTGGAAAAAAAAACCCCACCAAAACCACAGTTTCACCCAGAGTCCCATCTCTACTGTTTGTCCAGAATCTCATTTCTGTTTATTCCACCCTCCATCCCTTCTGGACCTGGTTGGTTACTAGTAACAGTAACATTTGTTTACATGGTAATACACTAATAGAAATGCAGTAAACCAATGAACCATTATGTTATTATCTGGTTATGTGGTTTACCAGTTAGCCATTTTGATAATTGGTTAATGGCCAGATAACTGACAGGTTCACCTGAATGCTGAATATTAACCACAGATTAAAAAAATATTATTTGTTTCAACTCTCATCCAGCCAATGGATTTATGCCAAATGTCTCCTTGATTCATTAGAGTATGCCCTCATCTCCAGTTCTTTTCCCTGAGCTTAATACTTGGGTAGGGACTAGATCCTTGGGGGAAATCCAGCAGTTGGAACAGGGTCAAATAAAAAATAGCTATGGGTCAGACATTCCCTGCTCTGACTTAGAGGATCACAACCAATTTATCTCATCCCATGTCTCACAGAAAGTCTCCAGGGGAACACGGAATGAAACAGGATGATCCCTGGATTATCCACCCTTTCGCAGTTCAAACCACAGAGAGCCAGAAAAGAAAGTTTTGAGACACTGCCAAATGGATCTTTATTAAAGTGCAGCATAATATCCAGAGGGAGCCAGGAGTCTTCTATTTACAGGGCAAACTATTGTCCCTGCAGTTTCAAAGATAACCTCCAGTGGGTAATAATGTCTGGAGTTGAATTATAGTCAGTTTTTCATACCATGAGTCGATCGTTTTCCACTCTAAACATCAGCTCGAGTCAGGGGGATATGCTATGGAGTGATAGGGTGAAGGATGGGGATGCTAAATACCCACACAAAAGTAAGTGGAGGAAGGTTTACTGCAACGGCGCCTACATTTCAGAACATACCCTATTACAGACGGGACCTGCAGGCTCCACATTAGTGTTGGATTGAGGTTTTGCAGTTTAAATGAGTGCATACATTTTACTAGTCGCTACACTCGTAGTCTAAACCTTCCTCTTCTTCTTCTTCTTCTTTTACCTATCTGTCCAAGTAACAGGTTTCTTCAATAAGAGGTTCATGGTCGAAATTGGGTTGAACAAATAGGATCCATAGTCCCAATTTCGACCATGAACCTCTTATTCATGGGGTATTTTTAAAGGCGCATTTTGGAAACCCCGATATCGAAGCTTCCAAATTGCACCCCATGAGTGGAGATTCCTACGGCAGGGTGGCTACTTCCGGTAAATTTAAATCCACCCCACAGGGCTCTTCAGCCAGTGCATTCTTCAACACACTGGTTTCAACCCCCAATCTAAAAGTGGCCTAAGTGGTTCTAAACTCCCCTCTGATTGGCCCAGTTGCCAGACCTCTTCCTTCTCCAGAATTGACACAGTTCAGTGAAGGGCCTTAAAAAGGTGAAGATCGTGCCTACCTTTAGCTCCCTGGTTGAAGCATCTTTGAATAGCTCCCTGGCTCTTTCTCCATGGTCTCACTTTCCTGCCCTCAACCCAGAACAAGGCTCTCCTAAGCCTCCTTCCTCTGAGCCCTTGGTAAGACATTCTTATTCATTCTCCCTAATTGCTAAAAACACCTTTTCTCCCTTGTAAACTTACTACGTGTTCCTTAATCTGGATTTGCCTTGTTCGACAGCTGCTGATTTCACTGGTCCATCCCTTACTTTAGGTGACAAGGAACCAAAGATCATCAAGGAGAGCAGCAAATGTTACAAATTTCATTCAACTCAGAATGAATGTGGGATAATGCCATTCTGTCATTCTGTCTATTTTAAAAGTGTATTATTGATATACTGATCGATTGAGACACAGGTAGCCTGTTGGACTCCGCATACAGTGTCCCAATTATGTGCACACATTACCTGTGAGTAGCAAAGGAGCTACCCATTTCAACACCTAACCTACCTTTCCCTTCCCAAACCACTGGCCACTGATCAAGTTGTTGCGTGTGGACAGATTAGCCTCTCACAAGGGGTGTGTATGTGTGTGTGTGTGTGTGTGTGTGTGTGTGTGTGCTTATATGCAAAAAACAAACAAACAAACAAAATAACTCTTCTGTTTGGTTTATGTCAGATTTATGTACATCCACAAATGGACCTTAGGAGGGACTAGGTTCCCCACTACTTAAAGCATCATGAAGTTGTATGATTGCAAGGGACTGGAGTGTGCAGAAAGTACCCCTACCATTATTGCTTTAGTTGTCATTTTTGTTTACAAAAATCCCATTGGTTTTTGTTGTTGTTGTTGTTTGGGTTTTTTTTGTGTAAATGACACTACCAATTTTGGGGTCCCCCTGATCCATTTTTTGAATGGAATTTAAAAAAAAATAAAAAATCACTGCACCTGCACAAAATGGCCACCAGGCCATTCTGTTGACACATGGCCTTTTCCCCAAAAATTTTGGAAAAGGGTACACATGGGTAGAATGGCCCCATTTTGTGATTTTTTTTAAATTAAAATATTATATCTTTTTTTGGATGAAAGCAAATGACAATCGCTTGCTTATTCATTTGTTTGTGTAACAGTAGTTATGAAAATGAATGGGGATCCATTCATTTTCGCAATTAATAGAAACTGTTATGAATGCCCACCCCAAGAAGAGACCTAAGGCAGGGTTATCAAAACCTATACCGTTCCTTAACAATACTTATTCAACCTCCTCTTACAAAAATGTCCAAATGAAGGACTTTCCACAGCCTTCTCGGGCAACTTGTTCCATTGCTCAGCCCTCCTACTGTGAGGAAGCCCTTCCTAATACAAAATCTAAATCTGCTTTTTCTGCAGTTTAAACCCATTTCCTTTTGCCTTTCCCTCATGGACACTGGGAAAGTAATTGTTTTCCATCTTCTTTATGGTAAGCCTCTGTAGCAGCCTTGGTCTCTGTAGCAGGGTGGTTAGGGGGCCACCCTTTCCCCTTTAAGAACAGAGCAGGGCTGATTGGCATGGCCCATTTAAGAAGGGCCATCGAAGGTAATCAGGGTTGCCAGGTAACATCAGGACACAGGTGCTGGGTGAGACAGCTGAGGGGCTGCCAGGACCAACCAGNGCAGGTAGGAGCAGAGCAAGGAGTGGAGTCCTAGGAGACTCATCAAGTTGTCAGAGCACTGGCCCCATTCTCGGCAGCATCCAGACATGAACTAAGCCTGATGACTGCAAGAAGGAGACCAAAGGGACATCTGTGGGTGGTGAAAACTTTAGCAGGCAGCCAGCTGGCTTGGAACCAGATGTGAAGGGCTCACCTGAGAGAAGGCTGAAGTCCAGGCATATGCAGGGAGTAGGACTGTAGAAGAATGTCGCAGTGGTAGCTATTTCCGCCGGAAATAGCGTTTCCGCAATTAGTGGTACGGCGTAGCAGAGGCTTTCATTCCGCTAGTTTCATTCCACTACTTCCGCAGTTCCGCTAATTTCATTCCGCTACTTCCACAGGCTTTGCAAAATAGCGGAAACATGACATTTTCACTACTTCCACCATTCAGCCAGCACCACAAAATAGCGGAACAGCGGTTTTCCAACAGTTTCTGCAATTTTTCCGCAATTCCGCAATTTGCAGAATGCTGGCGGAATTAGCGGAATGTCGGCAAAAAAGCCGCGGTGTGGTGCGGGCAATTCTGAAATGGCGGAATGGAATCGTGGTGTGGTAACAGCGGCTGCCACATCAGCCCTAGCAGGCAGGACACCTAACCAGATGGCAGAGAACAGCAGCAGCAGCAGACTAGATGGATTCATTGACTAAAGGGAGTTATATCAGAATCCTTAGGCTGGGTGGGACTGCGCCATCCAGGGATCTGTGCGTCAGACCTATGGACGTGAGATAGCTGTAGTCTTGGGCAGTTGTGATCCCCCACCAGATGTTCAATTGTTCCTTAATGCCATTTGTTCTCCCTATGCCTTCTTCTGCCAGGCAGAGAAGTCATTTCATATCCAAACCTTCCTTCTTGCCCAGTTGCCTCTTCACTTTCCCATTGATAAGCTAAACAGCTAAATCTGTAGTGTCTCCACAGGGCCGTGCATTTGTAGTTTTACCTACCTAATGCTCTGTTTCTTGGTCAAAGAGAACAGGGGCCAACTGATGGACCCTGTGCACAGCTGGAACCAATGGAGTTTTGCGAATTCTTTTGGCAGAATACACTTCACAGGTTGCAGAGAAGTTGCAAGAGGTAACCTTGCTGGGAGATTCAATAGTCAAGGATTCACTTGCATTAGTCATTGGTAAGAGTTTTTTCAGAGCTCTCTTCCATCAGACAGTTGAGTGAAAGCCTCCTCTGTATATTCCCAGACTATTAGCCTCCTCACTGTGCAGAGCTACCAGACCTCAACCTGATGCCTTTTAGGGCCAGGATTTGCATTGAGACCATTAAAATTCATGACATTGTAACTCTCACTCATTTTTCATAAGTAGAATCCAGGAAGGGGCATTCAATTGATTAACACTCGTTGGCCACGTTCAAGCCATGCAGCGATCGGTAATTCCTCCCCTCGTATTCAAGCCACATTTAAGGTTTAATTAAAACCGTCCCCACAGCATTCACTGTTATCTTTCACCAATCAAACATAATGACTTGGGTCCTGAAACCCCCATTATGCCGTGCAGAACTTTGAGTTTCCGAGAGTCACATTCCAAACAAATGCCCGGCAAATCCTGCCATGGCCACGGCTTGTAAAGACCAGTTACTTCCCCAGAATCCAGACCCACAAGGTCACTTCATCAAACTAAAGCTCATTAAAGGGAGAGAAGAGAGGTGATCTAGCATCCTGACCTCAGATATTGTCGCTGAAAAAAGCTCTTTGCCATTTATATTTCAACTTGCAATGAGTATGTGACTCAGTACTGGAAGGATTTGTAGCTGACACTCAATAGAAGCTGCTCTCGAATTTTGACAAATCCCATCTTGAGCCTATAAGAGAAACAGATATTGATCCTAAGTGTACCTAATTCATCTCTGCACTTGTAATCCCAAAAGAAAATGCTTTCTATGACCAGAGGGCGTTCAATATTTTTTCCATCTTGTAAAATAAACAGCAGTTATTTTGGTGTGCCTTCATGCGTCGGGAACAAAATTGTAAGTAAAAAAAGCACTGATTTTCCTCTCCTTATCCTGTTCTCTTTCTCCTTTCCAGATCAGAGTTATAATAACCGCTGGTCCCTTTGATTGGTCTAATTAAACCGTATCAAATAATTTAGATTAATGAGAGCCCAGAGGCCGCCCGTTGTTCCACATTTCAGGTGTGCTGCTAGAGAATGGCATGAAGCTCCTTGGCTGGGGAGTGGTATTTTATCTGGAAGCGCGTCATAAATCGTGCGGAAATTCATTTCACTCAGAAGCTGGCAGCTCCAAACGCATGAGGGTGGCACTAACACTTGGGAGGTGTTGTCATTAGTGAAATATTTAAAAATAAGGGAAAGATTCTCCTTCCAGTCACACCAGTATAAAACCCAGAGTAATTTTATTTATTTATTTATTTGAAGATACTCCAAATATACATAAAGGAGGTCCAAAACACATGAAAATGTGACTAGAATTTCCAAGTTTAGACGTTCTGGTCATTTTTGAGGAGCACCATGCTTCAGTTCCAATATTTAGAAGTTTGTACTAAGGGGCGACTTTTGTTACAAGGTTGAGAGCAGGGGAGAGGAAAACAGGCTCAGAACAAGGACAATTGAGATGCCTATGAGGGGAGTGCAGCCTAGTGGATTAGAGTGGGGTGGAGAGGCTGGAAGCCAGGAGCCCTGAGTTCTCTGTTACAGGACTGGGACCAAGTAAATTAGAGTGGGAGGTGGGGGTGGCAGCCAGAACTCCTAAGTTCCCTCTTTCTTAAAAAGGGAAAGGAGGGGGTTAGGGGTCAGCTTATGCCCTCCTGTCCCCTGCTTCAGTGTTGCCCCGAACTTGCAAGAGGAAGATGATTGGGACTGAAAGATGAAGGCAAAGTGTGGGTAAATGAAACCTGAGTTGTAAGTGAGCACAATATGTGAGACTGTGAAATGTTTTTGCTGCTAACATGATATGGAAGTTAAGGCGGGAGCCTTAACTTGAAATTCCCATGTATTTTAGTGCATGACTGAATTAGCAAAAGCCTTAACTCTTCTTGTAAACAGGAGAGTTTTTTGATTATGGAATTTAAATTCAGTGGACTATCCAGACCTTGTATGATCTATTCAAACCTTCTGGATCCATGAGATTTCACAAAAATTTGAATTATTTATTTAGATATTTAAATTTATATGCGGCCCTTTCCCGAAGGCCTAGGATGACTCCCAACCATAAAAACATTAAAATCCTTTAAAAAAACAACTTAGAAAACAGCCAACCCTCCCACAAACCACCGTGCAAGCCCCCAATAACAATTCCCCATTTCCCCTATCCAACCCCCCACACCATTACCTCAAAACCACCCCCAATGCCTTATTCCCATCCACAAAATGCCTTTTTAAACAAAAATGTTTTACACCATCTCTGTAAGAAGACACCTAGGCCCTGTCTCAAATCAACCTCCAGAGAAAGGGAGTTCCATTCCAATGGGTCAGCAACCGGGTGTCTAGACACAAAATGTGTTTTGACCTTGATACGAACACCGGTTTGGCCCTGTGTTCACCACATGGCGCTGCTTAGACACACAACCCATCTTGGTCCAAATTGGTGTTTTGCTTTCCACCCGATCTTAGCCTGCGAGCTCCGCCACCTCATTCCCTGTGTGGTACCTGCTAACATGCCACACAACATCATCAGACACACCATTGGCCACGTGTTGAGCTGGAACATGGAAAATGTCCTTGTGATGCAATGGTGTTCACATCGCATGTACAACGAATGTTCAATGGGTGGCCAAATTAGTGTTGGGATTGTTATGGTGCTTACACACAACAGCCAAACACATGTTTAGGGGTTTTGACACCAGATCTTTGTTATTTTTAAAGATGCCTACCAAGAACACCTCATCAAGAACAGCTCTTGTATGAACAAGACTAACGGAGGGCACCCATAGGGAGATGTTCCAGACTGATCGCTGGATGTGTAATGGGGCATGGAAGGACAGCTGGTCTTTCAGAAATGTGGAGCCTATACCATTTAGGGCTTTAAAGGTCAAAACCAGTACCTTGAGTTGTGCCTGGAAAGCTATAGGGAACCAATGTGGACTTTGGAGCACCGATGTAATGCCCCCTGAAAGGAGGCAAGCCGGGTGCAGCTGGTGCAGCTTCCAAACAGTCATCAAGGGCAGTCCCATATATTTATTTATTTATTTTACTATTTTTATACCCCGCCCCCTCCTTCTCACAGAGCAGTTTGGGGCGGCTTACAAAATGCATAAATAAACATAACAATAAAAACACACATAAAGTATGTTTAAAAACAGTGAAATAATAAAAAGAACTAAAAGGGCATAATTCCCCCTCCCCACCCCACCCCACCCTACCCATCTCCCTCTCCAAAGGCCTGGTGGAACAGCCAGGTTGTACACTGTCTACAGAAAGAGGGGAGGTCTGGGGCCAGGTGATCCTCCATCAGGAGGGAGTTCCACAGCTTGCGAGAACGTCCACGTCCAATGATGGTTTCTTCAGCAGGGGGCGCACCACAGCCTCCTTGAGACTGGGCACCAACCTCCCCTGCTGCAAGGACACGTTCACTACCCTCGCCAGCACCGTCCCCAATGTCTCCCTGGAGGCTTTCATCAACCAGGACGGGCATGGATCAAGTTCACAAGAAGTGGCCCTCACAGACCCCAAGACATCTGTCGCATCGGCTGGCATCACTTCCTGAAACTCCCCCCACAAAGATGGACCAGACAGGGCCTCCATCACCTCACGCTCTCTACCTACTGCCCCTAATCCGGCAGCAAAACCGCTCTGAATCCGAGCAAGGGAATTTTGCAATATATAATCCTTTTGACAAAAGACAACAACTACAACTAATGACCAGTTTAAATGGGCTCATTAGCGTATCTGATATATGCATATTTACATGTGTCAATATATTTTTGTATATTTGGGCACATCCTTAGTATTACTATCCCAAAAAAACCAGATCGGTTTCAAGGATTTTAATTTCCACTTTGGTAGGAGTGAAATTATATTATAGAGATGAAGATAATTTATAAGAGGAATAATGTCCATTTGAGGACAGGAACAATAGATTTCACAGAAAAATATATGACAGGGGAAAAGGCACAGCATTGTTTGGGACACCTGTGGTTAATTATTGCAGCTGAATACATTAAAATCAGTTTCCAAGCTCGTATATCTTCATAGACTGTTTGGTGATATTAAGCGACAAAGGCTTAATAATCAAAAGTACTGAGTTAGCAAATGTTTTATAATTTTAATAACTTCTTGTTGTAATTACCAAGTCTTGGAGTGAAATGATTTAATTAGAAAGTAATCAAGAAGTGTCTACTGTTAATTGAAGGAATTATAAAAGATCTACATTTTTAATATATTCCGGGGTAATAAAATTAAAGTTTACCATAATTATTTTTTAAAGCACGCTGATAAGGAAAGTTTGATACTCAAATGAGATACCATGTGCAATATTTCCTGGGGCTATGGTTGACTTTGGACAGGTGGAGCCCAGGAAGACCAGCATGCTCCTTTCATATCTAATTCTTTTACAGCACGCATTAAGTTTCTTCGCAATGCTGTGGAAGAATGTGCTCAGTATATGGTTGACCCATTGGACAGGTGAATAAAACAAGGCAGGTGTGTAATAGTTATTCAAAACAAAGGGGGGGTGTAAAAATATAAGATGAGATATTAGCAAACGTCAAAGAAAAAAGAGTGAAGTGGCACACACAGACCTTCCACAAACGTCCTGATTGCAATTGTTTTCTTTCCATAAAAAACAAGGGTAAAACTTGGGGTATTTTCAAACTTGATGCTTTGATCCCTTTATACGAGGGCCCAGGCAGGATCTGGCCTGGCTGCTGAACAGATGTGTTGGTGGCCTGGGTTGGGGAGGGGGCAGTCCGGGGAGAGGGCAGGGTGATGTGTAAACGTGGTGCACACAGCCCCACCTGGGAAAGCCCATGATCAAGCCCAGGGAAACATCTGGCTGGTGTGGGTCAAAGCATAGTCTGGCCACCCACAATACTATCATATCTGAAAATACCCCAGGAAATAAAATGAATATCTAAAGTGCATATCCAATTCAATGGATCTGGTGTATTTGAATCTATTTTTTTTTAAAACCGGATACAAAGCAGTATTCGTTTCCACGTTCATTTGTGATTTTGAATCTTCATTTCTGTATTTCATGTTTGGTATTTTGGTAACTTCTGTATTGTGGTATTCATCACTTTGTTGGTACAGAGCTGGTTTGAAACAGCCTCACATCTGGAGACAGGGAGTACCGTAATTGATTTGCACATGTTTACCCATGTGGTTACATTGTTTGGGTCTGGAAACAGATGGGAGGGGGGAGCTGAAGGGAAAAGGCGGGCTTAGCACAACTTTTCTGCATTCTATTGGGTGCTCAGACTCCTGCTAGCCAATAGAATGCTCATGATCTGCCCCCTCCCTCCTGCTCTCCCTTCTCCCATCTGGAAAGGATCTCCAGATGGGAGGGGGGAGAGCTGAAGGCAAGAGATGGGCTCAGTACAGCTTTTCAGCACCCTATTGGCTGCTGGCTCTTGCTAACCAATAGAATGCTAAGATATTTATTTATTTATTTATCAAAAATACCCCACCGATCCTGCCACAGGCAACTCTGGGCAGCCTACAAACAACACTTAAAACAATCAACAAGGAGGAATTAAAATATCTCCAACCCCCCACCACCCTACCCATTCTCCCCATCAAAAGTCAGGCGGATATCAGCTGAGTGTGCTCCCTCCCTCCTCCTCTCTCCTTCCTGAGAATCTGCCATCAGAAAGCTTTCCCCATGGAGACAGCTTCCAGCCTCTGACAAAGTAAAAAAGCTGGGCAGGCAACAGCGTGACTTTCTCCTCCCTCCTTCCTTCCCTCTCCCCATCAGCACTGGGTAATCTGTTTTTTTGAGACTTTTGATTTTTTTGACGAGAATCCAGCTGATTCTCATCTCGTTATCCTTTGCAAGAATGAGGCAAGAATTCTTGCTGAGAAACACGAGAAACCGAGAGTCGAGTTTCAGCCCTAATTGAAATGTCATTCATTCCAATTTTTGATCACGCTGTTGTTTTCTGTTGGAATAAAAAACGGAGCAGAAATTTCATTTCAACCCTGTAGTGGTAGTTGGGGGGGGGGGGGGG